>PVIY010011058.1:0-66605 GCA_004026745.1 Myrmecophaga tridactyla | reverse complement strand
GTCTGCCTGCCTCCAGCTGGTTGTTCCTGCAATCCAGGTCATTTTCCATAGCTGCTGCCATTTCCACCGTGCTACCTCAGGCTGGGAAAAGGGGACAGGCCACTGATTCACGCTTTTGCTTACAAAAGCTGAACTCTCAGCAGCCTCTCCCTTTGTCTAGCACTCCCATGGTCATTCTAAATGTCCAGTCTGGTTCCAGGATTACTACTTTGTCAATTCCAGTTGCTTTTTTTCCAGCTCACTCATTATAGAGTGATCTTTAAAATTTTCTGTTCTGCACCATTTTGAGTCCTTCAAGTCTTTTGAATAAAGTTTCTCCTTAATTCTTTATTCAGATTATTTTTATGAAAAGAATGTCTATGATCTTTGAAAATTTAAATATTCCTCAGCATATCAGGATATGTTTGTAACAGACTTAAGTTTAGTTTATACTAAAATTCAAATCTGCAGAGATAGTATTATTTCTTTCTTTCTCTCTTTCTTTTTCTGTTTTAATCAATAGCAAGCAAGAGCTCCATAGTTATCTCCATCTATGATTAGTGGGGAAAAAATTTTTGCCGAATCCAGTTTAAATTTTTTCAAATTAAAATTTTAATCAATCCATTTATAAACATTCAAGCTCTAATTTAAATGAAAATTCCCAACTTGTCAAGTTATTGTCCTCCCTATCCTCATTGCTCTCTCCCTAGGAAGAATGGCTTCTTTGGTCACACTCTAGTCTAGCTCGTATTGAGAGCAGTGTTTCTTGTCTACTTGTAATTGGTTTGCTTTGTTAATATTGTTGTTTGTAGTTTGCAAATAACTGTAAATGGGGCAATTTTTGCTCTTAAATCTTTTAGAGCAAATTCAATTAAATTCCTAGAGCATTCCCTGGATTATAACCTCTGTGGGTTACAAACATTGGAGTGACTTCCATATTCTCTGTCCAGCTCCCCAGTCCATTTGGACCCCCTTGCTGTGGGGTGGCCTAGTTCTCATACTGAGTCTACAGAAACGCCCACTCACTCTTTTTTTTTTTTTTAATTTGCATATGGGCAGGAGGCACCAGGGATCGAACTCCAGACCTCCAGCACGGCAGGTCGGAGCTCTGCCTGCTGAGCCACGGCAGCCGCCCGCCCACTCACTCTTAACTGAGCATTCCCGTCCCGTATAGATTGAGGTATAACAACCTAAACCCGCGAGATCTTCTCAGTGGGCTTTTGCTACCTGAATAAGTTGTTGTTACACTATCTCAGGAGTTTATGTGGTTTGACGAGGGGTTACACAGGAGATGATCTCTGTCAGGGGATCAAGAGATTGGAGGGAAAAGACTCCTTCGTCTGACTTCAATATTACCTTCATGTCCTTATCTGCATACTGCTTATATTGTTTAATTTTGTTTTGTTTTATTTTATTTTTATGAGAAGTTGTGGGTTTACAGAGCAATCATGCAAAAAATACAGGATTCTCAAATACCATCCTGTTTTTAACGCCTTGCATTGGTGTGGTGCATTTGTTAAAACTGAACAGAGCCCATTTTTATAATTGTACTCTTAACTATAGCCTATGGTTTAACTTAGGGTTCGCTGTTTGTATGGGACAGTGTCGTGGATTTTTTTTTTACTTTTTTATTGTACAGTATAACATATATACAAAACAAAGAAATAAAAAAGCAATAGTTTTCAAAGCAGTCTTCAACAAGCGATTACAGGACAGATCCCAGAGTTTGTCATGGACTACCCTACAATCCTCTCAGGTTTTTCCTTCTAGCTGCTCCAGAATATTTTTGATTATCAAATTTTATTTACCAGAATTACTCCATGCCAGGGTATAGAACAAGATTCAAAAACATTTCAAATGATTTAAACCATTTAATGTATATTCTCTGAAAGGCGAAATCAATAATAGAATATAATAAGAAAGTAGTAAACTCCTTGGATATCAAGGAATATTCTTATAAATGATCCTTTGATTAAAGAAGATATTACAATGGAAATAGAAAATCTTTTGAACTGGATAATAATAGAGATAAAATATCTAAATTTGTAAGATACAATTGAACAGTATTTTGAAGGAAATTTATGCCATTAAATCCATATGTTAGAAAGGGAGGCTGAAGATCAATGATTTGAGATTTATCTTGAGACACTAGGAAAAATTTAGCATATCAAATTCAAATAGAGCAAATAGGAGAAATGAGATGAAATCAGTAAAATAGAAAACTAAATGTTCAATAAAGTCAACAAAATGTGTGTGTGTTGTACCATATATACTATGTAATATTTCCTTTAAATGTTCAGCTATATATTCCAGTGTTGTTAATTGCATTCACAATGTTGCCCTACCGCCACTACCATACACTACCAACTACCAAACATTTCCCTCATTCTTGCTCCTTTTTAAGAACAAAACATGAAAAGAAATTAGAACACATGTTCTGACCAAATATTATATTTCCTTTTTCATCTTCTTAACATCATTTTAAAGAACAATATTTTTTAAAAAAACATTTATTCCTTCTATCTTATTCTTATGACCTTCATATCAAAGATGTAAGAGTTGATTTCTAGACATTATAAATAAACTATAAGTAGGTCTTCCAGGACCTATTCACTGCTAATATACTAATGTAAAAAGTCCAGAGGTGGTTAAACAAATATGTGACATGTTCTTTCTAAAGAAAAGTATCCTGGCTTGCAATGTTATTTGTTTGAATAATTGTATTTTACCTGTAACATGCTAAATATTACATATGTTCTTTATTTCTGCATATTTAATTCCACATCTCTCCACATTTCCCTTGTTTATCCCATTTCACAGGCAGATGAATGCTCTGGGTCAATTAAGATAATATTCAGGTACATGGGAAGATAGAGAGAAATTGTGTCAATAATTTAAAATGAACAGCCTCACTGCACATTAAGAAGTGACATATTGGCTTTCCATATCTATTTATCTCTCTATGTATATATTTATCTTTCTTCCTTTTTCTCTTTCTTGCTATTTTTATCTTAATCTAGAGTAGAAATAGCAAACACAATAAGAAATAAAGATGTACTAACAGAAATAAAAGACGGCAAAATTCACTAGATGGTGTATGTGAATAATGGCTTTTGAATACACAGCGTTCTATATTCACTTTTACCAAGTTGGAAATTATTAAACAATTTTCAGAAAGTAGCCTACTTTTTAAAAAGTTTGATTGCTACTTATATAGAAGGGTCATAAAACATTTTAAAGTTTCATATTATAAAGGTTTTGAAAGAAAAATGTCCTTGGCCCATAATTAGGTTTCATTTCATAACCTGTTCGGTCCTATATCTCAGTGTGGCTAAAGACCAGAAAGAGTAATTTGCATGTTTTGATGGGAAAAACTTAAGAGGAAATTTTAATATCTTCCTGTAGTTGATTAAAATGAAGATGAAAATTTGAATCAGTGCATTAAATGTCTATAACTCTCACCTGTCCTCAATATACAGAATTTTACAGCTTTAATCACAGCAAAATAATTACGTGTCAGACAGGATCAGAACTTAACAAGTCACTCCTACCTTTCTCTGTACACCTTGCCCCATTCCCCAATAGCAATGAGAAATATAATTCATCTGGTATTTTTATTTGGCTTTTAAATTTTGACTCAACTTTACCACATGTAAAATTGAATTGCCAAATTGCTTTCCTACTTCTTTCTTCTCTGTTTTTCATTTTTAAAAATTTTAGTAGTTAATATATTTAAATATTTTAAATATTTTAACATTTTTAAATATTTGGCCAACCACTATTTATTGATCACCTACTGTGTGCCAAACAATGTTTTATATTCTTAACATATTGATGAACAAAACAAGCAAAACAGATATACCTTTCTTCATTAGGTATCTTTTCTATTTTACATTAAAAAAATACCCAATTTTCTTCCTGTTTCAGATATATATCTTTAAATAAAAATACAGTAAAGTATTCTATATCAGTAATTTACTCCAAGGGAATTTGGAACAGTTGCACATAAAACCATGGAGACAGTCCTGGGATGGCAACATTATTTTATAGAGCAATCCTGTTAACCCTTGGTAGCAAGTATCATCCAAGTCTGGAATTGGCTTTAGAGTGTTTAGGTCCAGATGATTTCCGTTGACCACATTAGGAAAATATGATCGTATAGACAAGTTGAAGAAGAATATAAATGTTCTATTTGAAAGGAGAAAAGCCAAGGGTTTTAAAGGCTGGAAGCATCCAACAGGCACACACACACAGACAGACATGCACATATACACACATATACACATTCCCATGCACAGTGTAAAGACTGATAGTGACAGTTTGAGGAAATATTGGCTTGGGCGGCTATCTTGTGGAAGAGCTTCTAGTTCATTTAATACTTGATATATGAAGAATATATGAAAATATGGGAGGTATCATCTAGTTTCTCATTACAGTCCCATTGCATACTTTTGCCCTGGTAGTTCCACCACTGATCATTTTCTTCTTTTCTTTCACCTTAAGTTCTCCAATTAAAACATTCCAGACTAAGATGAAAGGATTTCCACCTGAGCAGTTTTGAACCAGACTGTATGATATTTAATTTGCTTGCCCAGGAAAAACACCAGACATACATTTGTGTAGGGGAAAATTAAATATGGCAATTAGCTATATTTAATTAACACCTAATTAACATGGATGCTAATTAAGATGCGTGTTGGCTTAAATCTTAGCTCAGTTTATTGCAGTGCTCTAAAGTGGATTAAATTAAATAATGTAAGTAAAGACAAAAGCACAATGCCTGGCTCATAGTAAATACAAATATTAGCCAAAATTGCTATTCTCTTTATGATTACTATAATAATAATATTTATTGTTATTATTTTAGAACAAACACTAACAGAATTTACAACTTAGAATGAATAGAAGAACATGTATACCTTTAGTACAATATAGCAAATGTACTCATGAATCAAGAGATGAATTGATTAATAGTCAAGAGGTAAAGTCAAGAGATAAATTCCTCAATTCACACTAACCAAGCATTAGAGGTATATAGTAGTAGTGAATATTTTTTATTTTGTTAAAAATTAATTCAGTACTTCTGGTATTAAGTAGCATACAACAAGGGACCCTTGAGGTGGCAGTCTTTCCAATCTTCCCACTAACACTTCTATGAAAAGATGAAAATTCACAATCTGAAAATATTTAAATCTCCATAAAATATTGCTAAAATCTGGTAAAGGGGTGAAGTATGCCTTCTGACAAGAAATTCAAGACCCTTAACACCTGGAGAACTCAGCAGATTCAACTTTTCTGCACTAGCAATTTTCAGGTTAAATATCACATTTTTAAAGAAGAGTTTTTACCTAGTGAGTTATTAAAGTCTTTCTTTAAAACCCAATTAATTTCCTTTATAGTTCTTACTTCAGTTTTCATTTCATATACATAAGTGGATTTACTTCTTTCTCATCCTTCTTCCCTCTCTCACACAGTTTGCGCTTCTTTAGTTTCAAGGGAAAGGTCTGCTTTTGGTCATCATCCTAGCCTCGTGGTTGGATGCAGTGCCTGACTCATAGCAAAAGCACAATTACTACTTTTGAAAGATTAATCTTTTTCTAAAGACCAAGTCAGTGATCCAAAAGAAAAAAAAAGTGATAAATACACCCATTATACAGAGCAAATGGAGATAAAGAAGAAAGAAAATAGAAATTATGAGAAAAATAATATCTAAACTGAGGTATTCTTGTGAAGAAAATTAGGAAAATGAGTAAAGAAAATAATATAATTTTACCAAAATGATTTTAAAAAGGCCATAGATACAGTCATCACAGTAAAAAAACAAAATCAATTTTCATTAAATTAACCAATAGATTCACTGTCTAATCAAAATAATGGCAGTCTTTATTAAAAACTTAACAAACTGATTCCAAACTTTATATCACAGAGCTAATATATATGAACATCCAAGGATTGCTTATGTAAAATAACAAGCTAGAATGAACTAAACATAGCAAATTATAGCTGGCAAATGAAAACAGTATTGATATATGGAGCAGACCAGAAAGAAAAGATACAGTCCTACATATATAAGGAAACTTAATATATGACAGTCTTAGTATTGCAGAACAGTGAGGGAAGAGTTGAGTCTTAAACAATGGTTAGCAGACAGTTAATATCAAAACTTCAAATTTTAGAATAATTTATATGAAAACAATTTTAAGAACAATACCTAGGGATGTATTTTTAAGCCGGATACACACGTATTAACCATGGTTCACTGCATTAAGATTACAAGAACAATGCATTGAAAGGTAACTCACAAACTGGGAGAAGATATTTTCAACAAGGTAAACCAGGAAAATATTAGTATTATGAGTACTGTAATAAAAACTATAAAAACTATAAATCAATTGAAATAGAACAATTAAGCCAATTGACTTCAGAGTTCCCAGAAGGGGACAATATTGAAAAACTAAACAAAAAAATAGATCATCAACTTCACTAGCAATTAGAAAAATGAAAAAATTACACTGAAGAACAATTTTACCCCCAATAAATTGGCAGAAATTAAAACAAATATAAGTGAACATGATATGGTTGGAGTACAACTAAATATACCCATTTTGGAAAGCAGTATATTCTTGTAAAGTTGAACATGTGCCTAACTTATGGATCAACGATTCCATTCATAGCCATAAACTCAGGAGCAATTCTTGCCCATAAACTAGAGAAAGCATGCATGAGAATGTCCACTGTGAATCATTTATAATGATAAAATAATCAGATCTGATCTGATTGGACATATCAGGAGAATGGATACATACATTGAGTAAGGACATATACAATGCTAAGTATAAAGTGGTAAAAATGATATATATGAACTTGTCAAATGAAAAATATAAAAAGATTTATATGCAATAGTACAAATGTATAACGTATAACCATGCACATAAATACTACAGAATTTTCAAAACATAATGCTATGCTCAAAAAGCAAGCTCCAGAACAATAAGCACAATACAATATTGAGTTTAATGCAAACAGTACTGTAAAAAGAAACAACACTACATGATTTCAAGATTATGAGTACACATGATCAAAGCAGAAAGAAACTAAACACAGAATTCAGGAGACCCTTCACCTTTGAGGGCAGGGTAATGAGATTGTAAATGGTACCCAAATAGTTTCAGTGGTATTGTGCAATGCATTATTGGTTAAATTGTGTGGTGGGCTCACAGCTGTTTGTTTTATTAATTATATGCTATAACTTGAATATATATAATACATATTCATCCACTATTACTCAAAGATTATAATAGTGTGTCATGGAAATAAAACTGAAATAAACAAACACCAAATGGAATATACAGTTGTGACTCAACTGAACACAGATATAATAAATGTGTTATGACTGAAGAATTCAGCCACGATGAAGAAAAAAAAAGACATAAAGAGAAAACAGTATAGAAGTCTAGATATGTGGAACAGTATAAGAGAAAAGAATATAGTGAAGGGCAAAAGGGCACATTTTAAAGGTGTAATAATAACAGTTTTATCAAATTATAGAGAGAAGTGAGTTCTCAGATTGAAAGTACAAACCAATAGTGTGTGGGAAAAATAAAAATAATTCTACATATAAACTGCTTAGAGTCAAACTTCAGTTCACAAAGAAACATTGTAAAAGCTACCAAAACGATAAATCAGATTACCTACTGCGATATAACAACTAGATTGATAGCAAATGTCTCATCAGCGAAAATGGAGGTAAGCAAAATTGTTAATTTGCCGAGTAAATTTCACTTTCTTATTAGAGTTTTCTTGCCTACTACATTGCCATTCATATATAAGAGAAAAATCAATTTATATCTGGGCCTAATATAATTTAGTCTACAGAGGCCCTCGTTAACGATTTTATTAAAGTATATAGTTCAGTAAAAAGAAAATCACCTGGGAAAGAGGTAATATGAGAAACAATAGTGAAAACATATGGTAATAAAATATATCAGTGCATTTAATTAAGCAAAAGTTGTAAAAAAAATCTTTGTAATTTTGTTACACCAAACGAAATTTCACAGAAAATTTGAGGGAAAAATAGATGGAAAAAGATTATGAGTAATAGAATAAAAAAAAATAAGACTCAGTTAAGAGTATGTATGTCCCTTTCTCTTATAGCCATTGTTCTCCTTAAATTAATTGACAGTGAAATAGAAATGAAATACTTTGCTATAGTTGGGCAGTTTGCCAATAAAGTTTTGAATATGATGCCCTAATCTAATGAATAATAGAACTTCAATCATTTAGTTTGGAGAGAGCTGATCCAATTATAATCATTAAGTAAAATAATGTTTCATTTTGTTAGCATTTATCATACTAAATCTCAAAGCATTTTAAAAGAAAATCACTTTTAAGTAAGGTAGAATTAAAGCATAATTTCATTCTTGTACACTGCTATTATAATGAAAACTACATCAAAATAATTAATTAAAACATAAAGCAAAAGATAGCTTAACCAATAGAAAGTGGGGGTTTAAGGAAGGTAAAATTATTATTTATTTTATTTTAAATTAAAACTTGATCATAGCTTATTAGATTCCTACAATCAGAATAATGCACAATGTTAATCATCATTATTATTCCAAAGTAGAATTTCTTTTGAAACATCCCACATATACATTTGTGTGTGTGTGTGAAAATATCAATAATCTGAGAGTTAAAAAATAAATATAGATATGGAATTGTTAGTACAATTTTATTTCTTTTTTGTAAAATCTTTCTCATAAAATTTCTTCAAGTTTTTTTTTGAAAAATATATACTATCTTTTCAAGTGAAAAAGTTATTCTACACTTGAATACTGAAAAGCTAAGCATTGCTTATTCTGTCTTTATCTATTACGCATTTTTCAATCTTAAATAAATGTAGTATTTATGCTAGACTAGTGCACTTAGACATATAATGACTTTATCAGTCATTGTGAAACCATCCAGACTCCAGATGTAATGCAATGGAATGTAAAAGAGATAAGATTAATAATTTATATTTGAAAGTTTTGAGTCAAATACAATTCTTATTTTTCTACCCACTGAAACTTTCCATATTTAAAACTAACACCAGTAAAGATAGATTCAACTAAAGTAATGCTGATTCATAAACATTTCAGTGAGTCAAAAGTATAATTTAATAGCAAAAAATAGAGCTTTGAACAGAGCAAAGGGGAAAATTGTGTAATTAGAATGCTTGCCAAAAAAGTGAGCATGTTCAATTGACTTACATTTCTTGAGACATTTATTCAGAAGTAAAAATTAAATCAAGTTTGCTATAGCATTAATGCACTTTTTTTTTCTTTTTTCTTTTTTTTTTTGTTTTACATGGGCGGGCTCTGGGAATTGAATCCAGGACTCTGGCATGACAGGTGAGAACTCTGTCATTGCACCGCCGTTGTACCGCCCATCATTAATGCGCTTTTGTAGTTAATTTGATTAAAGAAGAACACACAATTTCACAAAGCGTATGTAAAAATAGTTAATTTTTGAGAGAGGAGATTTGCAAGGTCAATTGAGTTATTAAATAATACAGAGAGGATTCTCTGTACTCTAGTAGGAAAGAAAAAGAAACGAATTATTGACCAATAAGGAAAACAACCAAGCATTCTAGTTGTCATACAATAGTAAAATTAAGCAGCACAATGAATAGGAAAGTATAATTAGCTAGATAGAATCACACTATCAACAAAAATTAGCAGTGAGTAAAAGAACATCTCTCTCTAGAAACTTTCATGTTTTATTTTAAATATTTATACAGTATAGCATGAGAAATATCATTTTACTATAAGCCAAACTTGAAATTTATTTTTTTGTAATCTAAATGATTGGGAACCAAAATATGCTTAGTATTTTTCCAGAACCACCTTTAAAACTGTGTTCAAATTACAATGATTTTGTTACTTTACTTTTAATTCAATGCTATTTGTAAAAGTATCTCCTTAGTGTGAATTTAATACTAGTATATCTGGTAAAGTCTTAAAAAAATTCATGATTTCAAAATGCTTGTGGTCTTGAAGTCATAATTTTTAAATGTAGTCGTGTTCCCATGAATATTGAGTTTGGGCCCAAAAACTAGGTAAAGTATAATATATATTGAGAGAGTGGCAGAAGTATGAACCATAAAGAGAAAATCTAAAAGAATCAGCGTGCCTTTCTTTCTCTCGCACAGATTAATTTTTGAAAGACCACTTAATGATTGTGTTAGTATATTTAGTATATATATATTTAGAATATATTAATCATGTGATTGGTATAAAGAGACAGATGTAGATATAGACATAGAAGAGTAACTAGAAAGGGTAAGTTAAAGCATAGTACACTTACTTAATTTGCATTAATTAAAAATATTATCTGAACAACTTAGATGAAAAAGATATTAAGGTTTCTTAGTACAGTGGGATAAAATGAATAAAAGTTGTCTTTGAAACTGATGATTAAAGTATATGGATTTCTACAGGCTGTAAAGGGCCTTCCCCAGATTTCTTCTAGCAGGATGTCGGTTTAGCATTTGCCATTGGGAAAATCTCTGGTGAGATGTAGAAAATGAAAGGGCCACGCACACCAGGCTGATAGTGTATACTTCAGTAGACAGATTGTTTTGTTGTGGCCCATTTATGTTCTCTCCGAATCACTGACAGTAGCTTTCCGTAGTTCATGAAAATTCCTGACTCTGAAAGCCAGTGTTGACTCTGGGAGCTAATATAAGCCTTATTTCCTTTAGTTTTTACAATCATTTGTACATCACCCATTTCTTGTATGAACTCCTTCTGACTTGGAATATCTATAATGGTCTCAGTGCTCATGTTCAAACTCGGACATATAGAGGAAAGAAACATCATTTCTCCTAGGCAGGAAAGGAGAGACTTTTGAATATGGGTGACAATTTGTCTTGTAAGATCTGAAAGTCTATGTGATGCTTTGACATTTTCGAGCCTCACTAGGCCCTGAAGATCTGGCAATGAGTTTCCGTGTGTTCCTCAGATATGCCCCCTTCCCAGCAGTAAAGTTTCTCTTATCAGCACACGGACTGCACCGCACCTGGTTCTCATCCTAAAAGACTTTTACTCCCAGCCAGCCTGGAGATGTTCAAACACACCAATCCCCTCCTCCCATAGTAATCAAGTCTCATCCCACCCTTTGACACTGCAGAGCCTACAATTCCTCCTGGTTCATTCTGCTCCCAAGTGTAACCCACAAGTGGCTCTGCATGACATTCGGTGCCCTCCTTCCCTGATCTGTGAGTGTGTAACTGATAAATTGCTTCCTGTCCCTTCAGTCCAGTATCAGTGTCCCATACTTGGCCACCTCATACTGTTTAGGGCTGGGATCCCTCCTTCCCCAACCACATGAAGACAAGGTGATCTGAGCCACGTGAACTGAGATTGTAGATATTGCACAAACATATGAGGGGGGGAAGGTGTGGGACTTGAAATTACATGGTAATTTTTTGCGATTTAATAGTAAATATTAAAGGTATTTGCATCAGAAAGGAGTAATGTCATCTAGCATGATCAGCTGAGGTTTCCCAAAGAGATTGTATACTGACAAATGCATAGTACTCAAAAATGCAATGGGAGGCAAGTTTTCCAAGGTGAGTGCAGAACATGTCAGACAGAGGTGAACAAAAGATGTTCACAAGAAAATCAGTTAAAATGGAACTTTGTGTTAAAAAGAGATTGCCTGCAACATCATGGAGGAGACAGTTTGAGATATGAGTGATACTCAATGGGTTTGTATACGATGGGCAGCAACAAAAGTGTTTTGACGTGAAATCCATGCTGGATATTTTCTGTTTGCTCCTCAAGATCCACTTTCCAACCTGTTTCACTCTGGGGGAAGCTGAGCTTATGGACTGTCTTGCTTATGGACTTTGAGTCAGACCTAGCTACTGGGAGACATTAGCAGGAAATCTGGAAGGTGGCAGTATGGTCAGGTTGGGATATACATTATCCAGCTTCCTCCATGCCAGTTCACTGAGAAGAGCTGACCCCCCATCAAAAGCCACAGCTGTCTGTAGTTGCCCTCTTGGGTTCTGGTAACCGCTCCCTCCCTTTGCCTTCCAGGCCTACTAGAGATCTAGATTTCTCCACTCTATATCCCCCCCCATCCGAGACTCCTACTTGGGACGCAGGGTAGATGAAGAATAAAATGCGGGGAATTTTATCACTGTGGCACTTAGTCACAGGGGGAGTAGTAACAATTAGAATAATAGCATATTATAGGGTAAATTTTTGAATAACTAACTGATATTAAAAAGAAATTTTGACTTTTCTTTGGAAATTTGGAAAGACTCTATATGTGTGCATATTTTTCTTTTATTGTCACCTAAAGGGTGAAAATTTCAGTGGTTTCATGATTGTATGAACTCCAAGACATAATTTTATCAACAACAGAATTAAAGGAATTATGTAAACTTCTTGACCTTGATAAAGCAATGTATTCTGCATATATCAAATATAAAAATGTAAATAATCTACACGTGGAATTACACATGTAGAGAAAAAATGTATCATGTCTTGATGTTACTAAGGTAAAAATGGCCAAAAAGATTTCCAAAATAATTCATATCCAAATATTAATTTTTTCTAAAAAATTTTTCTTAAGTCCCTAAATATTAATGAATTCCAAACACGGTATCTAGAGCAAATGATCTGGTACAAAATCTTAGTTTTTATTTGTTAGATTATTTTCACTAAAAATGACATTGTTTAATTTAAAATAATTTTTGGAATTCTTTAAGATAGGTCATGTGATAATTCAGTTCAACATAACCATTCACCATCTTCAGCATTTAAAAAGAGAATTCTATATAAATGTGTTGCTCTATTATGATCCAATATAAATGTGCTTTGTAAGGTTGGTGACAGTTCATAAACTGTAAAGTACCTATTCAATAAGGCATATAAATGCATATTACTTGTATACATGGAACTGAGAATTGGGTTGAAGTTATTTTTTCAGTAATCATTCCTGACATTTTTATTGGGCATTCCAGAGCCTTCATAAATAACCTCATTTGATTTTTACACCTAATTTGTGAGGTATGTAGGGCAGGAAGTAGCCTTCGAGAAGTTTAAGTGGCTTGTCCAAGGCCCAGGTATTAACAGTCAGCACTAAATCTAAAAATCATTGCTCTTTCCATAATAAAACTCTAATGGACCTAACACAAAAATTTGAATAATATAATATAGTAAATACGATATAATAAATATGATTTGATTTATTTTCTTTGTAATTAAATGAGACACTTTTCTCATTGCCAGATGAAGTGTAATATAGAAAATTAAACCAAGAAAACTGAGGAAAATTGAAACCTGATAAAATTGTTATTATTTTAATATTTAACACGTATTTTCTCTTTGTGTGACATGAATAATACATATTTTATATATTATCTTTATTTAATTTTAAGGAAATGTATTGTATTCAGTTGTATGGTATTTAAATGTCCTAGAGGAAAAATCTTAATATTGCCAAGAGTGAAATTTAAATCCACATTAGGATCAAATTCCATGTCTGGGCTTTCTGAGCAACATCTTGACTGACACTTTACTTTCCAGCATTTGTCCATCAGAGTCCAAATCAAAAAGACCTTGCACCGTTCTGTGCAGAAGCAAGAGCACTGAAAACATTGGGTTATAAAATACTCAAGAGCAACTTTCTGGGAAATGTTAAACAGCTGGCTTTCTAAAGGAGGGAGAAAAATCCCTGCTTTATAACATTTACCAATTCATATGACGTGGGTTCTCCCAGCAGTAGCAGAGTTTGATCTAGAAACATGATGCCACTGAACGTGTAGTTGGGAAGAGGTACTCACAAATGGTTCTCACAAGACAGTGCAAACCTGTGCAAGACAAACCAGCTTATTACTATTTTCTGAGTTGTTATTGGTCATCCCTTAGTCTTAAAAAAATTGCACAGATATGAAATAGTTGATTCTTGTGAACCCTCATCTATATTAAAGTTGGAGTTGGTAAAACCAAACTGTTACAACTCTGATATTAAAAAATAATTAATTAAAAAACTGGCACATAAATATAAAGCTGATAATATGATGCAGAGGACTGATCTAAATATTGATGCAAGAAAAGCAAAGAACATTTTCAGATATTTGAGTATATAAATGAAATAAATAAAAATTTCAATATTCAGTTCGTTAAAAATTTACCCTCCCCTATATATTATATTATATTTCCAGTATAATATAATATACTGGAAAATACAGTTTGCATGCATTTGAGAAAGAATTACTAGGCTTACTGCATAGAGAGCTTATAAAATCATAGGAAAAGCACTAAGATGTTATTTTATATATTCAAAGTAACATATATATAGCTATAAATCTGTAATTATGGCTTATATTTAGCAGTAAAATATTTAGTAGGATTTATAAAAAAAATTTGACTAGATTGGTATGAAGTATAAAAACTATATAGTAAATTGTTAAACTTATTTTAGAAAGTTTTATATTTACAAAAAAATGGAATGACATGTTCCCATACACAACACACCCCATTTCCCATATTGTTAGCATCTTACATTAATATGGTAAATTTATTACAATTAATGAATCAATATTTATACATTATCACTGCCTAAAGTCCATGTTTTATTCCTATTAGTTTCTACCTAATGTCTTTTTCTGTCTGAGGATCCCATTCAGAATGCCAATTTACATTTAATATGAAGTCATGTCTTCATAGGTTTCTCTGCTGTGAGGTTTTCCAGATGTCTTTGCTTTTGATAACCTTGACAGTTTTGAGGAATTCTGGTCGGTCATTTTGTAGAATGACTCCCAGTTGGAATATTTTATGTTTTTCTCATGATTAGACAGGGATTACGAGCTTGGAGAGGAAGAATACAGAGGCAATGTGCCATTTTTATCCCATTGTATCAAGGATGTACATTAACAACATGTCATCACTGTTGGTGTTAACTCTGGCCACCTGGCTGAGGTAGAATTTGTCAGGATTTTACACTATAAAGTTACAAACTCCTCCTTTTCCCTCCTCACCCGCTTTCACGTACTATTTGAAAGTGAATCACTAAATGCATCCCACCTGTTAAGGTGTGGTAGTTATGTTCTACCTTTTTAAGTGTGGAATGTTGAGTGTGGAAAATATATGTATATATACATTTATAAACTATTTTGAAATCTGCTCAGGAGCTTGTCTCTTCACCCCCACTATTTATTTATTCAATCATTTATAACATTAGAGACTCATGGATGCTTATTTTATGCTTAGAATGGATATTTAGAGTACATTCAGCTGTACTTTGTGAAACATTTTAGAACTTTACCTCCTATATTATGTCTTTAACTGGACAAATGTTCTTGAGTATGACTTGAAATAAGGATCTAATTTCACTTTTTTTTTTTTTTAATTTGCATATGGGCAGGAGGCACCAGGGATTGAACTCCAGACTCCAGCACGGCAGGTCGGAGCTCTGCCCGCTGAGCCACGGCAGCCGCCCTAATTTCACTTTTATGCATACAAATTGTCAAATATCCTGTCAACATGTATTGAATAGTCTATCATTAGGAATGAATTTGTAGTGCTAGCTGTCTCATATATTCTGTTTCCATATATGTATAGTTTAGTTCTAGGCTTTCCATTTTTCAATTTAACTATTACTGAGGTAGAGCCCAAATCATACCTTATAATAAATTTTCCCCTCCATAACTTAATGCTGTTCAAAATTGGCTTGGTTGTTTTTGGCCTTTAATTTTTTATAGGATTTTAGAATATATCCATTAAGTTCCATGACAGATACTTTTGATATCTTTATTGAAATTGCATTGAATATATAGTGCTATTTGGAAAGTGTCAACACACTTTTAATATTAAATGCTACCATCCATGAACATGTTTATCTAATTGTGGTATAGTGAATGTATTAATGGTTCCAATTTATCATCCCTCCCTCTATCCATGTCCCTTTGCCTTATAACTTTGCAGTTTCTCTCACTAAAGAGCTGACATCTGTTTCCCCACTCCTTGTTCTGGACTAACTTCATATCCTACTTTAAACAAAGAGATATCATCACTGCTCAAACAATAAGAGGTACTAAAAATGTTGGTGCATTCATTTCTGTTTATTCTTGCTCTTTTGCCATAGCCAGATGGCCAAACTGTTGGAAAATGAGAGACTCATGGCTAAATCACTTCCATCACCCCAAATAATCATCAGCCAATCTACAAGCTTATATTGAAACCAGCTAGACAATTCCCCATCTGAGTCTAGTCTAAACAGCAAACACAGACTCATGATAAAAGTAAATGCTTACTATTTCAAACCATGAGTTTTAAGGTTGATCATTACATAGAATTATTGAGGTAAAAGAAAACTGGAGAAACACTCCAGTTATTCAAGTTGGTGAAAGGAATATAATGATGAATAATTAAGGGCACATTCTTTGTAAAATTTTTATGCTTTTTACCTCAATGTCTCCTTTAATTTATTCTTAAACCCCTTACATTTTTTTGTTGCCATTGTAAATGTGGTATTTTTTTCTACCTTATTTTCTATTTGGAACAATGTTAATAGAAGCAATGATAATAAATATTCTTATCTCAATTTTTTATTTTTAATCTAAAGGTGTCAAAATTTCACCCTTAACTATTGTTTTTATTTTGCTTTTTGATAGTAATAAGAAATCCCTTTCTTTGTCAAGCTTTGTTCGGCTATTGAAATTATTACATTTTCTCTGTTATTTTATTAAGAAAATTGTAAAACAAATTGATTTTTTAAAAGGACAGTTACAACATTCTAAGAATAAGCCCTATTTGGTCGTGTGTGTGTGTGTGTATATATGTGTCTGTGTTCGAGGGAAATACTGCCCTGAATTTCCTATAGGGTTTTATGCGTGTATTGATTAGGCTGTTTCCTTTATTATTTTCGCTTCTTTGCTGTCCTTGTTGTGACTTGTTATCAAGGTCATTCTAATCTCGTAAATTGAGTTGGGTAGATTCATCCCATTTTCATTTTCTGAAACAGTTTTATCAAATGTCTGTTACTTATTTCTTGAGGGGTGAAGTTTGAAATTGGATGGCCCCACGGTATTTCCAGGATATCAGAGATCTGAGTAAGCATTTTCCTGTTCTTCCTTGATCTTTTCCTCATAGTGACAGGATGCTATTGCAGCTCCAAATATTTAACCTTCACAGAACTGTGTTTAAAACCAGTAGGGCAAGAATGAGAGCCAAAATAATAATAATAATAATAATAATAATAATAATAATAATAAT
The DNA here is from genome assembly GCA_004026745.1 of Myrmecophaga tridactyla. NCBI lineage: Eukaryota > Metazoa > Chordata > Mammalia > Pilosa > Myrmecophagidae > Myrmecophaga > Myrmecophaga tridactyla. The sequence goes on along the minus strand of PVIY010011058.1, from coordinate 49,353 downwards.
AATAATAATTGTCCTGGCAAGTCTTTGTTTTTTTTCCCCCCAAAGCAGAAAATTACTTTCAGAACCTCCTTATTAGAGTTCTATCTTTGTCTCATAAGCCAAAAATTTTCACGTCTGCCCCCATTAATTTAATAGGAGAAATGAATGGCACCTCACTAGTGGTTTATGCAAATTACAATGCAGATCCAGAAGCTTGAGGAAGAGCTTAATTTCTTTAGGTTAGAAAACTGCTGCCTACTTTCTGAACAAAATTAGTCTCTAGGGAGTAAGCAGTAAAGGAGGGAATGACTGTTTGGTGGGCAAAAGCGATGTCCGTCACATTTATTGTTAATATTTAATTTAATAAATCCACTTTAGGCAATAATTTAGCCTCTAAGTATTGTTTTTAAAATTTTTCTGAGCATATTCTAATTTGTTGATTTTTTTACTGAACTGTATTGAACGATGATTTATTGAGCTATGGTATCTAAGGCTGCTTATTATTTTCCCTTAATACTATAAATGTTTCATAACATTTCTTCTGTTATCTGTTGTTTTTAGTCAGAAATTTTGGCAATCTGATGACAGTATCTTCATAGGTAACATGAACTTGCCCCTTGTACTTTTGTCTCTAGATTTTATATATAAATTTGTTGTTCTTAACTTTTACTCTGATATATCTAGGTTGATAGTTTTAAAAAATTCATCTTGTTTGGTGTATTAACTTGGGTTCTCTAGAGAAACAGAATCAGCAGGAGGTATCTGTAAGTATAAAATTTATAAAAGTGTCTCATATAACTGTGGGAATGTAGAGTTCAAGGTCTCTAGGGCAGGCTGCATCTGGCGGCTCTGACGAAGATTCTCAATGAACTCTCAGGAGAGGCTGGCTGGCTAAAGCAGGAAGAAGAGTGATTGCCTCCTCTAAATCCTCCTTAAAAATCTTCGAGTGATTAGATTAAGCATCACTCATTCCAGAAGACACTCCCCTTAGCTGATTACAATGCAATCTGCTATGGATGCAGTCAATGTGATCATGATTTAAGTCCATGAATTGTCCTCATAGCAACAGACAGGCCAGTGCTTGCCTGACCAGACACCTGGGCACCACCACCTGGTCAAGTTGACACATGAACCTGACCATGACATTTGGCTTTCAGTTTCACCTCTCACTGCAGTTCTGAGAAATTCTCTGCTACTATCATTCCAAATATCATATCTTAAAATTCAAAAGTTGCTTCTTTTCTGAAATTTCTATTAGATACATTTGAACCCTATAATGCACAACACACTCAATATTTCATAGCTTTTAAATATTTCTTGTTTTTATTTTACAGATTAGTTTTTTATCCTCTTAATAAAGATTTAAAAAATAGTTGTTGTTTTAAATTTTCAATATTTATATTTCTTTATTATGTCATGCTATCAGGAACACATTTTTTTTTAATTCCTTTTTTTTAACATGTATTTTTAACTATTTATGCTCAGGAGGCTCCAAAACTACATTTTTTAGAATTCTGATTCATATTTTACAATTTAATTTCCTTCATAATGAGAACACTTTAAATTTTTTTCGTATTATTTATTGGTATTATTTTTCCCCATGTGTTTTGGAATTTGGTTTTGCCAGTTTGTTTTGAGTTCAATTACCTTTCTTCCAATTGCATTCCTAGGGGCTTTTCATTTCCCAATCAGCCTCCAAACTCCCAACACAGAACTATATCTGGAGTTTGGGACACTGTCATATTTGATCTGGGGTATGTATGTAATAGATCACATAGTAACCAAGTGTGGTTTCGTTCAGCTGCTGTATCAGACTCTCTCTCCTTTCCTAAATCTGGTGTTTCATTTAGTCTGGAGCTTTAGGCAACTTTTTTTTACCTCTTTTTATAGCTCCTGTTTGAAAACAAGAAGTCTGACATCTGATGTCTGTATCCTTCAGAGATTTTTTATTCTTTATTTCTTATTGTTTCTTACAGGACAAATTCTTAACTACCTTTATTTCTGAACTCGGGGGCCCACAAGTATAGCACCTTGAGCAGCTTACAGCTTTGACTTTTTTTCTCAATTCTCTTACTTGGAGATGTTTATATTCACTTTGATTTTGTGTATATAATATATATATATATATACCTTAAACATTATATACATATTATATATATCTCTCTCTCATATATTATATATATATCAGCAGAAGCAAGGAAACTCAAATTTTAATTTAGCAAATCTAATATATGGAAATAGTCATGGTTTTCCTTCTCCTTGCTGAAAGGGAAATGAAAAAATGAATGAAAAAGTCAACATATTATGTAACTACTAATATAATAATTATGTGTAAAGAGAGTGTGATGGCTAGGTATGAGAGTTGAAAAAGAAATTTGAGGAATGGGCATGTGGTCCTTGACAGAATAGTGTTTTAGAATAACAGTACTTTGTTTCTATATTTAATGCCTTGCCTTCTTTAAAAAGTTTTTATTATTCTTTAAGACTCTATAACCTGTTGTACAATACATATAAGCCATTCATAAAAGAACTACTCTAAGGAAAATATAATGACAGATTTTTAAAAATAAGAACAGGTTAAGGGGATTGAATGAAAACTAAAAGCTAATTCCCATATGCATTCAGACAAGGGTAGATAAATATTCATCCCTCAAACACCCCTCTCCTATGTTTTTAAACTGTTATAAAATTCATGTTAGTTCTAGAGACACTCATTATCTACACAATAATACCTTCAAAAAAGGCATTTTTGCATGCTCAGTAAAAAATTTCCTCATATTCTAATTTTTAAAGTTATGGATTATCAAGTATCAGAAGCCAGTTAAAAAGACTAGTAGCTTATGTGAAATGGTCCTTATTTGTCAGCATAAATAAGAAAGTACAAAAGAAAATCAATAACTCCCTTATTATTAAATACATAATCAAAGAAACCATCCAAAATTATTTTAAAACAACATTAATATAATCTTCAAAAAGTGGACAAGAAATGACATGTTCAAATAGAAACAAAAATAAAAGAAGCAATAGCCCTAGAAAACTAAAAAGGTTTGCCTCAATAAAATATCAATATAAATTGAGTAGATGATTTGCAAGAGACAGTCATGGAAATACCCCAAAATATAGAGGAGAAAGGTAGAGATGGATGAGTATTAGAGGAAATGTAAGAAGTATAGGGCATAAAGTAAAAAACATCAGGCTGTCTGCCATCACACTAACAGATGTCTCAACATTGGAGAATGGATGGGAAGGTTGTTGAATGAAATGATATGAGCAGTCTTATAACAGGGAAAGAGTCCCAATTTTTCTGGTCAAGAACAGCTGCCAAGAACGAAGCAAGAATTAAAAAAGAGCCATATCTGTAAAAATTGTTTAACAAATTAAAATTTAAAAGATTTAGAACTTCCAATAGATTAAACTGAAACACAATTAAAGAATCATAAAGGAAAAAGGGAAAATGAATGGAGGCAAGACAAGATGATGGTACAGGGAGGAGTGGAATTTAGTTAGTCCTCTAGAGTAGCTAGTAAACAACCAGAAACTATCTGGAAAAACTGTTTCAGGGACATCCATGACTGAACAGACATTGTGTACTAGTCTGGAATGGGTGGAAGGAACACGATCACATCAGGGAACTGTGAGTAAAGTTCCCAATTTGTAGAGGATAGCACCTCTCTCCCACTGGCATAGCAGGCTGTTGGAAACACTTCCCCATGGGAAAAAGAAACAGTCTCTATTAGAGCAAGGGAAGGTAGCAAGATTCAGTTACGGCATTAATTAGCAAATTTGGACTACTGAATACAAGCTATGAACACAGATAAGCCCAGAGAGAGCAGAAAAGTAAACCTGAGGTCTCTCCCAGCAGGGGAGATGGGACAGAAGAATTTTTTTAAAAAGGAGGATTTTAGAGTCAACCAAGCTCAGAATACTGGAAAAAGGCTGTACTCCAAGCAAAAGGGCACACAGAGATGAGTACCAACTCGAGCCCATGATTGGTGAAGCTTGGGGTCTGGGGCCTGGGGACTGGCTCTGAATAGGGATTTTATTTTATTTTATTTTATTTTTATTTTCTCTCTCTTGCTCACTCTTTTCTTTTAAAAAAGTGTTCTGAGGGCAGTGTGACGATGGCTCAACAGGCAGAATTCTCACTTGCCATGCCAAAGACCTGGGTTCGAATACCGGTGCCTGCCCATGCAAAATAAATAGATAAAATTAAATTAAATTAAATTAAAAAGTATTCTAAATAGCTCATTAGAGAAAGCCTCAGGCACTTCCATTTTTCTGTGCTGACCCAGGCTAGGTCAGAGTTAAGATAAGTTTGAGAGACAAAGTAACAAGGAAAGTGAAGGACCTAATTTTTCCTAAAGGGTGTATCTTACACAGGAGAAGAGAGGAAGGTTCCAGCTCAAGTAGCATCCCTTTTTCAGAGAATTCAGGCCCCACTGGCTGGGCATTAGAAACAGCTTAAGCTTGCCTTCCACCTCAGCCTCTGTCTCAGCTACACCCCTGCCTGCTGGTCAGGATAGGAAAAACACAGAATGTAGAGGCATCACAGGGAAGTCAGAGAACCTGCTGGATCTCATCCTCAGGGAAAGTTGATGCTGATTACACCTTCCCTCTCAGACCTGAGCCTGCTGTATGTTGGAAAATCAGATTTGGTAGATCAGCTGTGAGGAGACCCTCTTCAAAAATGTTTCCATATAGACAGAGCAAGAACCAGGAGAACAAAGACTGAAAAATCCTAATCAGTTAAACAGAAGCTAGGCTAGAGGTCTAAAATAAGTCAACTGGAGGCCAAAGAACAAATAGAGAACAGACCCAACCAACAAGAAAACCTTAGGTAAAAGAGTGGAAACAATGCACTTCCCAAACAAACAAACAAGCAAACAAACAAAAAACCAAACCAACCAACCAAACAAAAAAATTTAGTAAATGGTGCTGTGATAAGTGGATACCCACATGGAAAAAGAATGAAATGTAACCCAGCCATGCAGCATACAAAGAAAAAAAAAGAAAGAGTGAAAACATCCTCCAGAATAAACTAATCAAGGGAATCAGATGCCTAGACACAAGCAAAAAATTACGAGTTATTCTATGACCCAGTCAAAGGAACAAACTGACTCATGAATGAGATCGGGAGTTGAGACAACTAATTAAAGATGTCAGAACATGCATGCTAAATAAATTCAAAAATCAAATCAGTAAGTTAGGCAAAATATGGTAAAAGAGATGAAGGATATAAAGAAGACATTGAGCAACTATTAAGAAGAAATTGAAAGAAGCTTAAAACAAGAAATCATAGAACTCATGGGAATGAAAGCCATGATAAAAGATGAAAATCACAATGGAGACTTAATACTGCAGATTTTAAGAGACAGAATAAAGGATTAATTAACTAGAAGATAAAACATCTGAAATTTTACATGAAGAAGAACAGATAGGAAAAAGAATGGAAAATATGAGCAGGTTCCCAGGGAATGGAATGATGACATGAAGTGCATGTATATATGTGTTATGGGTGTTCCAGAAGAAGAGAAGGGAAAAGGGGCAGAAAGAATAACTGAGGAAATAATCACAGGAAATTTCCTATCTCATATGAAAGATAGAAAATTACAGATCCAAGAGGTACAGGGTATCCCAAACAGAATAGAACTGAATAGACCTACTCCAAAACACTTACTGATCAGATTGTGAAATGCAAAAGACAAAGAGAGAATTCAGAAAGCAGCAAGAGAAAGATGATCCTTCACATACATGGGAAGCTCAGTAAAACTGTGTGGGGATTTCTCAGCAGAAACCATGGTGACGAGAAGGCCTCCTGGAAGTGAAAAACTGCCAACTGAGAATTCTATATCTGCAAAGCTGACCTTCAAAAATGAGGGAGAGGTTAAAATATTTTCAGACAAGCAGACACTGAGAGAGCTTGGGAACAAGAGACCTGCTCTGCAAGAAATACTAAATGGAGCCCTGTGAGCAGATAGGAAAAGACAGGAGATATGGGTCTAGACAAGAGTATAGATGTGAAGACTAATAGTAAAGGTAATTGGAAAAGATATGATATCATATATCAGAACAAAACCATAATGCATGCAAGGATGAACCTTGAGGACATTATGTTGAGTGAAGTTAGCCAGCAACGAGACGACAAATGCTTTATGGTCTCACTAATATGAAATAACATTAAATAGTGAACTTTGAGAATTACAGTTGAGCACACAGGCTATCAGGGGATGGATAGAGGGCAGAGATTCAACATTTGTTGCTTAGCAAGTACAGAATGTTCAATGGGATTGATTGTAAAGATCCAGAAATGGATAGCACAATGCTGTCCAATGGTAGCACAATATTGTAAGTACCCTGGACAAAAGTGAGTGTGAGTATAGTTGAAAGAGGAAGGATCAAGGCCTTTATGACACCAGAAGGAAAGATAGAAGATAAAGACTGGCACTGTATAACTTGAGAAAACCTAGAGTGGAAAATGATGTTGATTAAACATACAAATATAAGAATGTTTTTACATGAGGGAGAACAAATGAATGTCAAGAGTGTGAGGTGTTGAAAATGGGATGCTATACAGAAAAATAAAATCAATTCAAATCAGTGTCTGTAGTTAACAGTAAAATTGTAATATACTTCCATTAAATGTAGCAAAGATAATATATCAAAGCTAAATGTGAATAAAAAGGAGATGTAAGGGAAGGGTATGAGGTTCTTGGTGGTGTTTTTCTCCTTTTTATATTCTTAAAAATTTTTGTCTTCCTCTTCTTTCTTTGTAGAAGAAATGGAAATATCCTCATAAAGACTGTGGTGGTAATTGCATAACTGATTATTCTGGTAACCACTGATTATTTATTCAAGATGATTGCATGGTGTGTGAATAAAACTGTTTAAAAATAAACAGAAAGATACACATGCTAGAGAAAATGGAGAGAGAGATGTACTTATTCACTGTTGGTAGGGAAGAAGGATGGTGTGGAGCCCCTCTGGAGGGCAATGTGGTTCCGCAGGAGGTTTAGTATAGGGTTGCCATATGGTCCTGTGATCCCATTATTTGGTGTATACTTGGAAGAACTGAAAGCAGGGACATGAATGGACATTTGCACACTGATTTTTACAACTTCAGTATTGGTGACTTTCAATGGATGGAGGTGGCCCAAGTATACACTGACTGACGAAAAGAAGGGCCATCTGTGGTGTAAACAGACAGTGGAACTTTGAGGAGCTGAAAGAAGGAAGTAAGTTTGAGTCAGGCAAATAGGTGAATGAACCTTGAGAACAGTATGATGAGTGGAATAAGCCAGAAAGGAAAAGACAGACATTATTATGACTCAGTAATATCAACTAACCATAAGTGCAAAATTTGAGTTGAATTTGTGAGTGTACATTAACAGGAAAGGCTTATTATAATGTTCCTAGATTATAAGCTCTTACAGCAGTCACATCTCTTCCTGATTTGTAATTGTCATTTCTAAATTCTGGGATGCTGAGCAATTTTGCATGTAACTTTGTCACTCCCTGGAAGTTTGGTATTTGTATGACACCTGAGACTCAGCTAGAGTTCTGCAGCTATGAAAGTCAGCATTACCCCATAAAGTAATTGTTTCGAAACTAAAAAAGAGATCAGACTTCAGTTAGAGATATGAATGAAGTTGAAGTGTTAAAGACTAAGGGCAATCAGACTAAAGGGTAAAGGATAATATTGGCTGTATTTTAAAACTTCAACTTCTTTGTGAGACCAAATGAAGAAATGATCATTTGGCACCACATTTATATTTTCCTAGCATACTAACTAATTTAATTTGGATGGTCAGTTTATTAAAACACCTTAATTACATCGTGTTTTGTAATTAAATGGGAGTGAGACCTTGTTGGTTTGTATGGGTTGATGTGATGCAATATACCCCATTGCAATCTGGGCAGGAGATGGGGAAATATTTGCAAGGTCCCTTTGAGGGGCTGGGGGAAAATGTGGAAATATTAAACTTCCCCATCTGTGGAAGACCTGATGCTCTCCCAAGCATTAGTGCCTACCAATTTAATAAGACTTCAATCTTGGGACTTGCCCTTATGAAACATATTTGTGAAAAGGAGAAGCTGAGACTACATATGAATCTGCCTAAGAATCACCCTCAGAAAATCTCTTTTGTGACTCAGATGTGGCCCCTCTCTCTAAGCCAACTTGGCAGGAATTTCCCCCCACCCCACCCCTGCTACATGGGACATGACTCCCGGGGTGTAAGTCTATCTGGTAACATGGGACCTGACTCCTGGGGATGACCCTGAATCTGGACTCTTGGGATTGTGAAAGACCTCTTGACCAAAAGGGGGAAGAGAAATGAAACAAAATAATGTTTCAGTGGCTGAGAGATTTCAAATACAGTCAAGAGGTTATTCATGAAGGTTATTTTTATCATTATATAGATACATCTTTTCAGTTTTTGGTATATTAAAGTAACTAGAAATTCAGGATATGCCTGAAACCATTAAGCTCTGGTCCAGTCACCTTGGTTCTTGAAGATGATTATATAACTAGTTAACTTTTATGGTGTGACCGTGTAACTGTGACAACTTTATGACTGACACCCCCTTTGTCTAGTGAATGGACAGATGAGTAATAAATAAATACAAAAAATAAATTAATTAAAGGGGACAGGGTATATGGGATGTTTTGGGTGTTCTTTTTCACCTTTATTTTTATTCTTATTTTTATTGTTTTTGTTGTAATGAAAATGTTCAAAACTCGATGGTGATGATGAACTATATGATGATACTGTGAACCATTAGTTGTATACTTTGAATGATTATATGGTATGTGAACATATCTCAATAAAATTTCATTAAAATGGAAAAAGTATCAAAGTGTTAGCAGAGCCAGTATTAATGTCATGGTATTTAGAGGACAGTAGATCAATGCTTTGGAGGACTTTATTTCACTATTTTTGAGTCTATAATTTTATATACAAGGAAACGGCTACTTCAGATTTTTAAATTAACAGCTTTGTTGAGATATAATTCACATACTATAAAATGTACCATTTAATATATGTAGTTCAATGGTTTTTAGTGTATTCACAGAGTTGTGCATTCATCACCACAATCTACTTTTAGAACATTTTCATCACCTCAAAAGGAAGTCCTATAAATTTTAATGTCATTTGCCACAGCCACTTCCAATCCTAGTCAACCACTACTCTACTTTCTGTCTCTATCAATATTCACATTTTGGCCATTTCATATAAATTTAATTATGCAATAGGTGGTCAGCTAAATGTTTCAAGTTTCATCCATGTTACAGCATATATTAGCATTCCATTTCTTTTTATTGCCAAATAATATTCAATTATATGCATACCCCTTTTGCTTATCCATTTATCAGTTGGTGAACTTTTAACTGACTACTTTGGGGCTACTAATAATGCTTCTCTGAATGTTTGTGTACAAGATTTTGCATGTGCAAATTTTAATTTCTCCTGGAAATTTACCTAAAAGTGAATTTGCCAGGTTGTATGGTAACTTTGTATTTAATATTTTAAGGACTTGCAAAACTTTTCCAAAGCAGCTAAAGCTTTTTCACTTCTACAGTAATGCATGGGGTTCCACATCCAACTCTTCCACATCCTTCCCGAGACATGTTTGCCTTTTAGTTATAGCTATGCTTGCTGGTGTGAAGAAATATCTTGTGGTTTTGATTTGCATATTCCTAATTTCATGTGCTCATTGATTATTTTTATATTTTCTTCAGAAAGCATATATCCAAATCCTTTCCCCTTTTTAAAAAAATTTGATGATTTGCCTCTTTATTATTGAGTTTAAGAATTTGTTTTATATATTCTAGATACAAACAGTTTTCAGATATAGAATTTTCAAATATTTGCTTCCACCCTGCGTGTTGTATTTTCACTTTCTTATTGAAACACAAAGATTTATATTTGGAGGAAGTTCATCTGATCTGTTTTTTTTTTTTTCTTTCTTTCTTTTGTCTCTTATGCCTTTGTTTCTATATATTAAGAAATCACACTCTAAGCCAAGGTCACAGAGATTTACTCCTATTTTTTTCTAATTTTATGTTTTTAGCTCTGACATTTAAGTCTATGATCTGCTATGAGTTTATATGTATGTATGGTGTGAGGAAGGCCCACAGTCTTCTTTCACAATTGAATATCCAGTTTTCCCAGTATTATTTGTTGAAAAGACTAGCCTTTCCTCATTGAGTGTTCTTGACACCCTCATTGAAAATCAATTGAATATAATTATAAAGGTTTACTTTTAGATTCTAAATTACATTCCATTGATCTCTTTGTCTATTCTGATACCAATTCCACAATGTCCTATATATTGCAGTTATGTAGTGATATTTGAAGCTAGGAAGTGTGAGCCTTCAATTTTGTTCTCTTCTTTTAATCCTAAAACTGTTTTGACTCTTCTAGGTCATTATTATTTCCATATAAATTTTAGGAACAATCTGTTAATTTCTGTAAAAATATTGCCCAGGATAAACAATATTAAGACCTTTATGTGAGCACAGTGTTGTTTTAATTTCTAATCTGACAAAAACAGATATCATAGAATGTATTGGCTTTAACTATGGGAATTTATTAGCTTACAAGTTACAGTTTTGAAGCCATGAGAAGGCCTCAAGACAATGCTTTCTTCCTGAAAACCAGCTGCCAGCAATGCTGGACTCCTCTGTCATATGGCAAGGCACATGGCAGCATCTGCTGGTCTTTCCCTTCTCTTCTGTTCTTCCAAACTTCTTGCTACAGTGGCTTTTCTCTCTCCATTTGAATGAAATTGCTTTATAAAGGACTTCAGAAGGAGAATTAGGACCCACCCTGGGCCAATATTTAACTTATATAATCTCATCACAATTCCTACTTATAGGGGTTCACGTGCAAACAGGAATGGATTAATTTTAAGAACATGCTTTTCTGGAGTACATACAGTTTCAAACCATCTTGGCCCCCAAAATACATGTTCTTTCCATATGCAAATACATTCATTTTATCATGATATCCCAAAAGCTTTAATTGAATATATGCATACCCCTTTTGCTTATCCACTTATCAGTTGGTGAACTTTTAACTGACTACTTTGGGGCTACTAATAATGCTTCTCTGAATGTTTGTGTACAAGATTTTGCATGTGCAGATTTTAATTTCTCCTGGAAATTTACCTAAAAGTGAATTTTCAGTATCAATTTTGAGTATAAAGTCTCATTAAACTCTGTTATGGGTGTGGTCTGTCTGGGATCTGTGAACCTAGAGAACAAATTATCTACTTTCAATATACAGTGGAGAAGCATTCATAGGATAAACATTTTTGTTCCCATAGAGAGAAATTGAAAGAAAAACAGGGGTCATGGGTCCACAGCAATTCTGAAACCCTGAAGGACATACTCCATTAGATTTCATGGTCTTGAGTCATCTATAGAAACATGTCTTGCTTTCAGGGCCTTATAGAGTAGTAGTACCCCGCTTTCCAAGTGCTTGTGCAGTGGCCATTCTCTCCCCAAATACTGGGGTGAAGGCTCCAATGTCTTCAACCTTTGAGGTAAAAGCCAGGTTGTAGGCTCCATCCTCCTCAAGCATCAGGTTGATGGCCACCCTCTCCACAACCCCTCAGACAGCTGAGAAAATTGAGGTGGGAGTACACTTTGTGAAAAATAGAGCAGAAGCTCTGCCTTCTATAGGTTCCAGGACACATTCAAACATACTCACCATTTTCATATACATGGATGGGCTTGCTTTCTTGATTCAAGAATATATCTTTAGTACAGACCTCAGCTTCCATGGTTCTGCCTTTGAATAAATTTTTCCTTCACATTTTCTCTTTTCTGTTCTTTTAGTCCAGGCTGTCAGTGGTTACTTCCAAACATATTTTACAAAACACTTGTTGGTTTGATATGTAGCACACAGGGGTCCAAACCATCAGGCAAGAAGACTTTCCACAGATCCTTCTTGGATAACTGCGTCTGCAATTCTGGTGTGCACTGAAATGGCTGACCGATTCCATGTTCAGTTAAACTCTTACATGGATTTCTACTCTCTGAGGACTCACTTTCTGAAAAGCTCTGAAGTTCCCAAACCATCAGCTTCTGATTTCTTTGTGCCTGTGAGTTTAGTTCTCAGCTGTTCTCTTTCCTCTCCCTCTTTTACTATAACCTGCAAGGAGAAACCAGGCTGAACTTTTTACATATAGTTTGGAAATCTCACCTTAATACCCAATCTCATCACTTTCAAATTCTGCCTTCCATCTCACATCAGCACTCAATTTTGCCAACTTCTCTGCCACTTTCAAACAAAGATTGCCTTTCTCCCAGTTTGCAGTGACACATATATTATTTCTGTCTAAGGTCTCATGGGAAGTTATTTCAGTGTTCATATCTCTTCAGCAATCTCTTCAAAGAATTTTCTATCAAGCATCTCACAATAATTCTTGCCTCTATTCAACCAATTATAAATCTATTTCCACACTTTTTTGTATTTCCACATTTTTTGAATTTGCAATAGCACCACCCCACTTTACTGGTACCAAAATATGGTTTAATTTGTAAGGTGCTGAAAGAAGATACCAAAAAAAAAAAAAGTGCTGCTATTAACTATGGGAATTTGTTAGCTTACAAGCTCAAAGTTTTGAAGCCATTAAAATATCCTATCAAGGTATCATGAAGGCAATGGTTTCTCCTAAAGACAGTTACCAGCAATGCCACATTTCTCTGTCACATGACAAGGCACATATGGCTTGTGCTGGTCTCCAGACTTATTCAAGATCCTACTTTCAATAGGTCCACACTCCAACAGGTATGAATTTACTTTAAGAACATGCTTTTCTGTGGTGCATATCATATCAAACCATATAAGATACCTTTGAATTTCTTTAAATTGTCTTTAATTTCTTTCCACAATGTTTGCAGTGTTTTTATGTACAAGTCTTACACTTGTTCGTTAAGTTTTTTCGCCAAGTACTTAATTCTTTTAGATTCCATAATCATAGATAGTTTTCATAATTTCCTTACCAGTTTGTTCATTTCTAGTATATAGAAATATAATTTATTTTTGTGTATTGATTTTGTATCCTGATGCTTGTTGAACTTGTTTATTAGTTCTTATCATATTTAGTTAATTTTTTTAGAATTTTCTATATGCAACATTATACTGTCAGCAAATGGAAATTGTTTTTCTTTTATGTTTCTTTTACAATCTGCAAGAATTTCATTTATTTGTCTGTTTTACCTGGGTGGAACTTTTTAGTACAATATTATATAGAAGCGGTATGAATGAACAACGTCTTGTTTCTGATCTTAGAGGAAAAACACCCAGTCTCTCGTTATTTATTTTTAAGTTTTTCATACATGCCCTTTATCAGATTGCAGAAGTTCCCTTCCATCCCCCATTTTTTAGGGGGTTTTTAATCATGAAATGGTATTAGATTATCAAGTGCTTTTTCTGTATCTATTAAGATTATTATATAATGTTTGTTATTCATTCTACTGATGATGCTTTGTACCAATGATTTATTTTCATGGCTAATCCAACCTTGTATTTCTGGGAAAATTTCCACTTGTTCATGGAATACAGTCCTTATTATACATTGCTGGATTTGGTCTGCTGGCATTTTATTGGAAATTATTGTTATCAATTTTGAGGGCAAAATAAAGTTATTCAATGAATTGAAAGACAAATTTTATTTTAAGAATCTTTATTAGAAAATTCCTCATCAAGTATAGAAACTAAGGAAATGGAGTTTTAATGGAAGTTTTTAGGGAACTTTTCCAGAAATGTGGTTAAAAAACATAATTTAGTTGTACAGCATACTTATAAGGCAGTTGTTTCTGCTTTTAAGAACAATTATAAATATACTATAAAAGTACAGCTTTTAAGAGCAATTTCTTAAAAAATATTGAAAAAGAAACCCAACAATACATAGAAGAAAGGTATGGAGGATATATATATATATATATATCTGGCAAAGAAGACATATTTCCTTTCTCTCAATAACATAAATAAAGGCAGTCACAAACTCCATTAAATATATGTTTAATTGCAAGAAATTTATGATTCAACTAACCAGTAAGTCAACATGTTAATGAAGTACAAGAAAGGAGAATTCATTGAACAGTAATATTGAGTACTTTTTCCTTTGATTGACATGGTGTCATGACACTGGAACTGTAGATAAGGAAATAGCAATCAAAACATGCTATTTGGCTCTGTGATGAACACTTGCATTGTCATAACAATACAGATGCAATTTCTTGATTTCTGTCATTTAGAATTAACCTGTAGACACAGAATAGGGGATTGGATTATCATTACATAATACATACAGACAGCATTTACCCTGATGAGATGTCAAATATCAGGAGAGGTAGAATTAGATTCCACATGATGAAATAAAATATTCTGTTACATTTTTGAACATGAAATAAATGAGGTAACTTAAGAAACACCTACATAAATTTTTTATTCACATATGCAGTAATAAATGCAGATATGGTTAGTGGTACACCTCAGGGAATGGTACTGTTAGGGGAAAGTTGATACACTGGGGACTTTTACCATAATTTCCCCTATTATTTTGCTTTTTTAGTTATATTGTACTTTGACAAAATTTAAAAGAAAATAAGTAGACATTGCACTCTACCACCCTACTAAGTACAGAAAGGAAAAGAAGTCTACACATATAATTCGTCCTCAAGAGAGATTTACAATGCAATTGAAGTTTCTATGTGAACTTTATTAAATAAAATTGTGTAGCCATGAGCTAATCAAAGCTAATTCCAAGCTTTCTTCTAAGAATGCATTTTATAAATGTGGACAATATCTTAACTAACATAGAATTTATATAAGAATATAGAGAAAGCAATGATCTCTCTTAGTTGCTATGACCTCTAAAGCTTCATGTCAAAATTAAATGGGCCTAAGATTGATTGTTTCTGGTTATAGGAGAAGACAAGAAAGGCTTACTGTTAATGGAATTAACTTTATCATGAGGTTGAGAATGAAAAAGACAAGAAAACAAACAGCAACAATAACACTTGTTTTGGAGGAATACAAAAACACTAACTTTGCCAGAGAAGGTCAACCGTATTATAGACTCACCAAAAGGAAGGCTGGAAAAGAATGAGTAGCCATCTCATGAATGGAACACCAGGTATTCATCAGCTTTTAAAGAATATTTAGAAAATTTCCAAATTACCTACGTGTGCCTACAAAAGTTAGTGCACATTCCATAAGTGGCAGTTTTTCTGTACATATGACACCATACCCCGATCTAAAGTGTAAAATGAATAATAATTCTGGTGACAGTTCAAATAAATGAAAATTCTCAAATGCAATACATCTTAGAAGGGCTAGCCATAAATCAGCATGTGCCTTTTTAAGAAATGTTCAAGTGCTTTAAAAGTAATTTTATTTTATAAATGCATGTATGTAGAGTTGTGGGTTGTAATAACAATATGGGAGATACTGTAACAATTATTAAGATCAGATGCCAGAATCTAAGGGTTGGTAGGTGTGTTAAGTAACAGGAAAGGAAACTATCTATATCACAGACTCAAGTAGTTGGGTAAATCATGAAATGTACCAAAAATAAATAGATGCTATATTGATGTATTCCATGAGATAAAGTTCTTTAAATTTATAACTTTTTCACTACTTACCTCTCAGGTCATCAATTTACTCAAATATCTACATACTTAGTTCTTGCAAAATTTTTCTCGTAATGGGTTGCTTTAAAATTATTTATCCCAGACATTCAAGAAAGATGTTGGAGAAGGACCACGTTTGTGGAATACATTGAATTGAACTAGAAAAATCAAATCTAGAGATGAGTTTAATTTAAACTGCTTGTTAAAAAGTCTTAAGAATATATATCATATACCATTCTATTCAGACTAGATGGAAAAAGGATGTTATTCATCTTTTTCCCTAGCTTGGCCATTGATTTTCCAATGACTCACGCATATAAAGTCACGATCTGAGGTATAAAAGTTAATCACAAACTTACCGATGTTGCTGAAGTGTTTGGCTAAATTTCATCACGCACACTGAAGGTAGAATTGCCAATTCTGCCAGACCTGTTGTAATAGATTGATGGAAGGGCTAGAAAATTTCCCTCACTGGAACATTGCGTTTTTCCAGGTTTTGCATTTTCTTTCTTTTCCTGTCATACACTTGCCATCACATTTTAAAGTACAAATTTCAAACATACCACCACAGTATTTGTCTTAGATTTGCCCCTCACCAAGGCATATAAAAGGGTACAATGTAGGGCACATGCCATGAACTTAAAATTCATTTTCTTCCTATATGTGTTTTCATCCACAATTGTAGAATGCCATTGAAAAGTCAGTTGAGTTAACAGTTTGGAAACTATTGCGTGAAATGGGGTGTATCGTCTTTGAAATTTTATATGGTGTAGTTTGATTGGATAAGCAAACTGTATTGTTACATTATGTATTTGGTCAGAAAAGTCTGTATGTGTTGGGTATATATATTCTGAAGAAGTTCAGTTCTCTACCTGTGACCTAAATAATTGTATAAATTAACCTTGAACTCCCCAGGTCAGCTGATTGCTCTAGGGTATTCACCAGACCTAGGAAGTCTATTTACTATTTTTTACTATTCTTCAGATGTACAGAAACAGATTTTCTCTTTTGAGAATTTAAACTAAGAGACTCAGAAATGAGGGATTGAACACCTGGGACATGATTTGCAGAGTACTCTAAGAAAGGACAACTAGCTTTGCTTAGATCCTCAGAGGTAACTAATTTCAACCTCTCTTGAGTTTACCATTAATGTGGTGAATACTTATAACCCTTCCACACTTACCTTTTCTACTATACTCTATCTGAACAGATTTCAGTAGAGTTCTGTTCCTTAAAGGTGCCTAGTAAAATATCATGCAATTAAAAACAAAACAAACAAGCACAAATCCCAAAGAAAGCAAAACAAAAATAAACTAGGAGGTGATCATAATATTAATGCAACTGGGATAATTTTTGTCATATTTTAGTGTGTAAATAATATGTTCCTGACGGTTTCCAGAACACAATGCTTAAGACTACACCAGTGTAAGCGCTAGCAATCTCAAACTCCAGTTTATCTACTGCTGAGTTTCTAATTTGTTAGCCTATATGCTAGGGTCTCCAGGAACTGGCAAGTGTCATCAATGTTAGAAGAGTCAAGTTGTATCCTATTCTAATGTGCCATTTGTAAAGAGAGAAACTTTCACCTCTAAAGTAGTTGATCTTAGTGTGTTATGTATGGAATATAGAAATAGGTGTGAAGTCCTCTGCTCTATGATTAACCATGAATTTTAAGGTGGCATCTTGCCCCAGATGTAGCAATTAATCCATAATAGTTTGACCTTTTCTCTAGCATTGTGCTTAAGTCATAGGATCTTCAGGTCAAACTGGTCAAGACCGTTCAGTTTAATCATTTCCCTGACCTTTTCTACAATGCTGGCACTAGCAAAAGATTTGTGTCACAGGGAAGCTAGATAACTCATTGAGATACAACTGGTGAGGCTACATGCAAATATGATAGCCAGGGAATCTTTACAATAAACACAGAGCTTAATCAGTAATGTAGCATGTATAAGGTAAAGCTGTTACAAAAGGTCAAATCCAGTGGATGGTGTCTGAGGCTAGCATTCTTTGCTTTTAGCAAAGAACTTCTCAACTGCAGAGTGTTTTGAATATTTAAGTTTTATATAAAACTTAAATGTTATATATGTGAATAGGAGTTAAGGTTTTTGTAAAAACAACACACTGGGTAAAAGCAACAATAAAATAACCAGTAACAATACCAGAATCTCCATTCCAATTGACTAGCCACCATTTTGGTGTGAGTTGATGGACAAAATCCAGGGAAAAGTTGACAAAATCATTATGAACAGAAAGATGAAAGTAATTCCCACTGAAGAGCTTTTCCAAAGCCACAGATAGAAATATATGAAAATGCTTAATTGATCAGGAACAGCTGAAAGAAACTGTACTGATAAGAAATCCTGAGAGGGACAGCACAGGGTGGGTATTAAGAATACACAGCAAGGGAAAGAAAAACACAGGCCTCAGCACGAAGGCAAAGCTCCGAGTGAGAAGGAAGCCAGTGAGAAGAATAATCTGAAAAGCTTCTCTCTGTGTAACTCTGGGGATACCTGGGAAATGTTCTATGGACTGCTCTTGGTTAGGCTTTCACCAAGAATAAATAAAGCTATTCTGAAATTACTGCTTGTCTTTGATTATTTTTTCATTTTGCCCTCAGACTGAAGAAGCCTTACCTACTACAGGTGATATACACTAAAATTGTTCACCAGTTCTAAAGTAAATGTAATACTACATAGTGGTAATTTTGGTAATTAAATTCATTGCCCATATAAAGACTAAGACCTGGAAAAACAAGCCCTTTGTAAATCTAAAACAAGTAACAAAAAAGAATCTAGAAAAAAAGTATTCAAATGCTCATTGTTGAGGGCAATTAAGATATATCATATTTAAAAGAAAACTAATTTGGCTTTAGTTAATTTGGGACATGCTTGTGAGTGTGATGGAAATTGGATAAATCAATTTATTAAATCCCCTTCTTCTCATACCCTGGTAAAATGGATGCTGATAAGAAGCTATATGAGTTTAATAGAGCTTTTAAACTCTATTAATAAAAAAAAATGGTAAGATGGTTCCAATTTACTTTAAGATAAGATAAACAAGCCCCTTGTTGAATGATGTGAGCAGCTTTCCGGTAATCACAAAAGTTTCAGATGAATTAGAGTAAAGCATCAGGACTTTGCTAATTAGATTACTAAGACGTGAGTGTGTGATCAAAGAAGTAAGCAGTGAACAGCACTCTTGAATATAACTGGCTTCCTTTAGAAAAATAGACAATAACAAATAAAGGATATTTATTGCTGGCAGCTTGGATTAATATTTGATTTACAGTGTATCTAGCACTTAAATTTCTTCCATTACTGGCACTTAAAGGCCTTCTTATTCTGTCATCACTTTTCATCCTCCCCATTGCTGAGAAATATGTAACTGCAATAGCTGCATAATATCCCACAAACGCTGTGGACTATTTAACTGAGACAGCAATATTCAATAGTGCACTGATGCTGACACAGATTTCAGTAAAAAGAATTTCACCTGGGAATAACTCTCCTCACCTAACTATTGAAGTCAACATACTGAAATATAGGCAGCAACACTGCAATTATTAAGACGTACCATAATACCTGCTCAGGGTCCCATAGAGGTAAAGGTTGAAGTGTTTCAAGGACATTTTAGAGTGTTTCAATTTAGCTGTGACAGGTAAGTCAGAGTTAGGAAACCAGTCACATATAGTTGTAACGTGGAAGACAGATGAGCCGCTTCACAATACATCTCACTCAGCTCATGGTTTATTATGTTATTTTTATTATGTCAGAGAAGCATCACAACTTAATGATCACAAGCTTACATATTTCAGCATATTCTCAGCCATAAATACTATCTATCACATTTGATATTCTGCTTGGCTGTTCTATAATTATTAAAAACATAACAAACATAATTGCAAGAATTATTAAGGTTTAAATGAAGAGGCTTTTCAAAATTGTGTAACTTCCTTTTGGCTCTCGATTTCATATTGTTCCTTAACAAGGGAATCACTCTATGATTGATTTTCAATTGCTCCAATAACAAAAGAATAATTATAACACATCTGGACAATGCCAGGTAAATAGTAATGTGCTTGAACTTAACATATCTATTGCAATGCTATTATTTATAATTATACAAACGTGTGGCATTAAAGGAGAGGGGTATGTTTAAGCTTCTTTTGTAAATCATTGTCATCTCTCCTCCCTCCTGATGTGTTCTGGGAAAAAAATCATCTCAAAATAACATGATTGACCAGGTGTTCCCCACTTATGCAGATATATGTTTAATATAAGCTTACCGGGTTTTAAATGAAGAAAAATGTTTCGTAAAATTACGAATAAAATGAGCTTATAGAAAACAACATGTAAAAATGTTAAAAAGGATTTCCTTTGAACTTATATATTTTTTCAAGTTTATCTAGAGTTTTATTTTAATTTAAAGTTTAAGATAATTTATTAATATTTTACTTAAGAGTTATAAAATCTGTGAATTGGTACTAGAGAAGAAAAATTTCTACAAGTGATACAAATGATACAGGTATAATGATAGGGTATGGCTTTATTTTCATGAAATTAACAAATATTTTAAGCCAACCATATGCAATTTACTATACAATATTTTGAGAGCTTGTCAATTCAATTCAATAAAAAATATTGTGGTTCTTATAATAACTAATAACTTAGGTCTCCATTCAAGTTAATATATTTAATGGGGGTATAAATAATTGACAAAATAATGAAAAGAGAGTATGTAGCTCTAATGTTGGAGGGTTGCTCAACTTTGCTTGAGCTAGTAAGGAACAAAACCTGGATATTGAGATTGGTGTGTTATGAGAACTCTTGTATATAAGGGATTTGAAGCTGCTTACTCCCTCCCCACCAAAATGTCTTTGATACCTGTGTTACTTTTTAAATATTTTATGCTATATATCTTCAATACAGCTGATAATTTAAAAATAATTTTAAATATAATTTTAAAATATTATATTACTATGTAGAACACATTTTTTGTGGGGATATATTTGAAAGAATTGATTTTAAGCTATGTTCTCCAAAAACAAAAGCTACTTACATTTTATGAAACAAGATGCTCTAGAGTTTTTGAGGATTTGACACATTGAAGTAAACTCAGAATAGTTAGATATGAAATGCATCATGATGCTATTGCATTTTTACCAGGCACAAGTTAACTTACAAAGTGAAAAAGAGATTAGGTTGAGAAAAACCCATTCTAAACATAGGGTTTATATTGAATGGAAGAATAATTCTGTTTTCTGTAGCTGATAAATTAGCAATGGCAACTGCGTATCTTAGGAAAGTGACAGACCCAACAATCTAGCATGTGGAAAGGAATTGTGTTCAAATAGTATTCATGTTTCAATAGAAGTGCAATTGATAAAAGGCCGTTGAAATATGTCAAACATACGGGGAAACCAGAGAGGCTACCGATGTCTGTCTTGTGGCTTTTCCACTACAGAAACAGCTCTTAGCCATTAAAAAAAATAAAATAAAGGAGGAGAACGTGGAGCTTGTGACTAACACATTTAACTGCTAAGTGTTCCATATTTGCCAAATAGAACAGACATTAAGGACAAGAAAGTGTTTCTGGAACAAACTCACTAAATACAGTGATTTTTTTTTTATCTAAAGCTGTTTCCTATTGTCTTTTGATTGTCTGTGGCCAAGTGATGGCAGCAGTAAATAAAATTACTGCTATCCACAAGCTGGAACTGCTGCTACAAATTCTGAGAGCCCTAGCTTCTCATAATCTTTCTTTTCTAAATTTTTTATTCTTTACCTTGCCATAAATCACAATTTCACACTGGCTGTGTCAATATTCCTTTCCTGACTGTCCATCAAAAGAAAAAGGAAAATAAATAGAAGTGTCAATTACTTGTTTTCATTCCCCAGTTTTTATGGTATACGATAACTACCAAACAAAGAACAAAAATAAAGAAAGAAAAATAAGGCCATCTGTTATTGCATGAAGTAGAAAGAGAAAAATAAATATGGATAGAGAGATGATAAATAAATATAAATACATAGATGGAGATGATGATATAGATATTTTAGATGATTACTCTTTTTGAATTATTTGAACAGGTTAACTACATATACAAAAATGCTCTTGGTTGAAATGGTGTCTCATATTTGCTGTGATGTAAAGGTTTTTTATATGTGATAGAATCTTGGTTGTTTTATATGGTGACATAGCAGGGTATTTTATATGTAAGTGGACAGAGACTTAGAGAAATGGAAACCAACTCCAGTCCTCTACTTCCTATCCCGTCCTGAAATCACCTAGAGAGTCTGGGCAGAAAAGCTTGCTTAAATGTCAGCAATTTGGAAAAAAACATATTTATTCATTCAACAGAAAATGTTGTGTGCTAAAAATATGTCATCCATTGTGCTACATGAACAAGACAAGCATGTTTCCTTTCCCCATGGTACTTATAATTTGGTGGAGAAGAAAGACATAAGTAAAGCCATAAAAACAAGATGATTGCATACTGTGATGAGTGCTGTGAAGGAAACTAAAGGATGAGACAGACGATAACAAAGGGGTTCCCTGCTGAGAGAGCACAACCAGTAAAAAATTCTCCATCCAGCTGAATTGCTGAGATGTGAAGAATGTGAAAACACCATTGGGAGGGAAAGACTGGGATGCCACACAACCTAAGATAGGCAGAAGGACATGAGGCATCCATGTAGCATTCACATAAAAAACTGAGGCAAAAGCTTCTGTCAGGACAGAGCCAGGATTTCTAATTATAACAATACAAGTTAATATGTATCAATTGGTTATTATTTGCCAGACATTGGGTTAAGTTCTTTAATTCTCATAAAACTCTACAAGGAACGTTTTATAACTAACCTTATTCTATTGAAGGGGACACTAAAGATCACAGCAGTGAAAAACTATCTCCAGGTTACACAACTGGTCAGCTGAGAATCCAGTCTTTAAATGTACCCAGAGCACACTCTCTTTCGCATGAGTAAATTTTACAGAGAACCTGTTTAATGCTAAGCACCAGGCTAAATCCTTGGAAATATCTTATTTTAAACTTCAGAACAACTACCTCAGATAAGCACTTAAAAAAAATCAAGTTTTTCAGATGAAGAAACTGAAACCTAGAGAACGAAGTAACATTTTTCAAAGTGAATCAGATAAGAAGAAGCAGACTCAGAAGTTGAATCGAGGTATAGTTAGGGGATTTCTATGCAGACACAGGAAGAAGGAGGGCTGTGTTTTATTTCTTTACCTAAAAACAAAAAACAAATGGCTTTTCAAATAATAGGGAATAGAGAAAATTTGATTTCAACCTGTTTTCCTTTTCAGAATGTTATCCATTTCCATTCTTCTTGTTTAATAAAGACTTTTTTTCCTTTGTTTCTGCTTGGTAGGACATGAAGTGTCAATAGAGAAGTGATCTTTCTGTTAAAATGGTGATTTTTGTTTTGAGATGATTTTGGTTTCTTAGGGGATTTTGGCAACTGGAGACATTTTTGGTTGACCCAAATGGGAGTGCTAGAGGGTAGATAGATGCTTGAGTGGCTGCTAAACATATGACAGTACTCAGGGCAGTCCCCACAACAAACAAATTTCAAGTTCAAAATTTCAAAGTGTCCAGATGGAGGAAACTTTTGTTAGAGCAAAGGATTTCTCTCTTACTTTACCTACTGAAGTTCTTTGAGATGTCATTTCACTTAAAACAAAAAACAAAAAAGCAAATTAAAAACATTTTTTCACTCAATATGAAATTTGAAGTAATGCATACAATTTGAATTATCCATTACATGTGACTCTTCCAGTTGGCATATGGGTAAAACCTGAAATCTTTCAGAAAATATAACACATTGGAGTGATAGTTGAAGGTAAAATTTAAGAAATACTTTTATTCTAGATTTCAAGTACATTAATGCACATCTACATTTAGAAGAGTGATTTTTTGTGTGTGCTTTATTTTGTTTGTTTAAATATAGTCATAGGACAATTGGCAACAGAATCACTATGGGGGCTTGCTAAACACACAGATTACTGGTTCCTATCCAATTCAAACAGAATAAACAAACAGACAAAAACTCCTTAT
Organism: Myrmecophaga tridactyla; assembly: GCA_004026745.1. Taxonomy (NCBI): domain Eukaryota; kingdom Metazoa; phylum Chordata; class Mammalia; order Pilosa; family Myrmecophagidae; genus Myrmecophaga; species Myrmecophaga tridactyla. The sequence continues at coordinate 25,648 of PVIY010011058.1, read as the reverse complement.
ATTTGTACAGTTTACATATTCTGACAATTAAGAATGTCTCATTTAGAGGAAAAAAAATTAAAACCACAAAAATAAACCATAATTCTAGCATGTTAATTAGATTGAGCTACCATTCTCGGACAAACCTTAGTAACAATTTTAGTGCACAGTGAGCCATTAAATATAGAGTTATAGACTGTGTTAAGTGTTATGGTATAAATACAGTGTATTATGAGCTAACAAAGTAAGGTAAAATGATTTACATGAGGGGTTAAAAGTCAATTAAGGCCTTTTATTAAGAATTGTGATGTTAACCAATTTATGTTTGAAAATATTATTCTGCAACCTGCTAAATGATGTAACGATTGTATGATTGTAAATGGAAAAGCTAATGATGAGACCACTGACTAGTCTATGAGAGGCCTATTGAGGGCTTGAACTGGATTGGTGGAAATGGGAAAGAGGAAAAGAAAATGGGTCGAGAGATAGGTAGGAGAAAATCTGCAGAAGTTGGTGAGACAAATTTTGGATAAGTGGAAGATAAGTGGAGCATAATACCCAGATTTCTGCAGAGAAGCGGATAGATTGAGTAAATATTTTGTACATTTGGTAGAATATTGATGTTGCAGTTTGAGGGACATTGAGTTGTAAAAGACAGCCCTTAACTTTCTGACTTGAGTAAAAGTTTGGGAAAAGGAGCCATTTTAAAATATGAGAAAAATTGGAGGCATTTATCTATGGTAGTGTTTTTTTTGAAACGTTTGTAGAACATCCAAGTGGACATTTCCAAGAAGCAATTAAATATACAAGTCCAAATCTTTGAAAAATGTTCATGGGAAAGAAATTTGATCTGTTATATAGACAAAATTTATTTCAACATCTGAGATTCCATACTGAAAATTAAATAGGACCTAGATATCAGCTCTGAGCATCTTAAACATTTAAAGGAAGGTAGAGGAGAAAGAAAAAGTAAAAGAAGTGTTGAAGAAAACACAGATATGTGAAAAAAATCAAGGGAGTGTAAAATAATGAAGTTAAGCTAGGCAAATATAAATAAGAGGAAGTTGAAAAAGTATTGATTATATTTTATGACAATAAGATTATTGATAACATCAAGTACAATTGCAGGCACCTGGTGAGGGAAGAAGCCAAATCCAGGTTAGAGAAATAAGCAAAATGTGGAGAAGTGGAGAAAAGAAATATAATAACTTTTTCATGAAGCTAGTTGCTAAAGAATAATAAGGAGAGAAGGTACTAAAAAGAAGGGTTTTCATTTGAAAAATCATTTATAAATACAAATAATAGCTAAATATATAAGGGAAACAAATTGAAATTTTATGAGATATGAGACAATAGATATAGCAAGTTTTCTGAGAACCCAAGAGTTTGGGATATAGTGTACATGTAAACGTATGGATTTTTGTAAAAGAAGAGGTATTTTTTTCATTTGTGGAAAGGCAGATGATATATGAAAATGTAGATCAGTTTGCAGTTTTTTAACTGGCAAATAAAAAGTATTCAAATTTTCTATTCGCCATATTTTACATAAAGACTGTGTCATGGATTTCATATAGAGGAGAGTTTGAAGAAATGAGGAGAGTGGAAAGAGGAGAACGTTGTAACTGCTGAACTGAGATCTAGAAAAAAATCTTAGGAGCATTTTAGTCAGAGGAAAAGTAGGTTATGTTCATTGCCGATTGCAGGTGGGTATTACAAATTTATAGGACTCTAATTAATTGGTATAATTTTTATATAACAATACTATGTTACCAAGGTGTTGGATAAAGACAACTTTTGGTTGCATTCATCTGTCGTTCGGTTTTAGCAAGTGAGTGTAATGAGACATCCAAATAACTTCAATGTATCTGGAAACAAATGTTGATAGAATTAGACCATGAAATTTAAATTGTGTAAGGTAGGAATTAAAAACAGAATAAAATAAAGGAAAAACTGAAGATTGTATACATAGAGAGGGATATTTGAATTAGTAGTTATACAGGCAATAAATTTGCAAGGTTTCAGGGCAGCAGAGTTAGATTGAAGTAGATCATGGGAAATGAAGTCAAGGAACTATCAACAGGAAAATGTTTCAGCATCCTTCCTTATTCTGGATTCCCACCTACACTCATGACTTGGACAGCAGCTGCCATCTTCATAGAATATGACTGCACCCCTTGATCATAGTTGAACTGTCCAGGGATAGGCTCTGACCTGATTTGGATTCATTAGATCACTTCCCAAGATTTTGAACCTGACAGAATCAAAGTTTTTCTAGTGACTTTAAGCATAAGAAAGTAACTTCCATGTTGCCAATGGTCATTTTTTCCTCATGGGGTTCAGGTAATCAAAGATATATATTTATTGAGTCGGATTCAAAGAATTAAGCATGCTCACAGAAAGAGCAAAGAGAGATGGACTGATGAAAAAATTTGTTCTGATGAATTTTTATTCTAGGATTGAACTTTTGACTTAAATTTGCATCCAAGAGAGTCTGAAATATTATACCATTATTTTGATAAAACTTTCTAGGGACATTGAAATTATATATGATCATGATATTGACATGAAGGAGGCAAATAGTCTATAAAATTCTCTTGATGATTGATTGCTTCAGTTGTCTTTGTTTACCATTTTGTGATGCAGTCTTATTTTGTATATTTGAGGTCAGCTGTGAATCCTCAAAGTACAATTTTCTGCAGCAATTATAAGTTTCTTGGGAATTAATATTAAATTTAGCTCTATTTTATATGGTGTTGAGTATAATACAATACCTTAAATGGCATGATGATATCTTGAATTATGTTCACATGAATGTAGACATTTGACAGAAATCAAAGGTGACAGGTTTGTTTATTTTAGTTTTTACCTTTGGATACATTTTTCTATTAATTGTTCCTATATGTATGTAATGTCTTAGTAATTCAGTTCCTGTTGATACTTTGACAAGGAGAAATTAAGGAACATAAGAGTTCCAGGTGAGTATGTGTACTTCCACAATGCCCCAGTAGAAAGGATCACACTTTTTCCCTAGTTTCTGAAATTGTCATAAAATGTAAAGGAATTAGAGGTGGGGTGAATGATCTGGTTATAACTATATAATTTGTGAATCAAATTGAGTATTTGTTAACCCTAGAGCAAGATTCATGTTTAGTTATCCTTTTGAAAGATTACAGTTAAAAAATTCACACATGAAAATGTTACATGATATTCTTTTCCCCTAAGGTAATACTTTTCCTACTAAACAGAAAAAATAATTTTCAAAAAAATCCCTAACTTTTCTGTGAACAATGTTATTTTCAACTTAATTGAAATTATGCACTGTTAATATGTAATCTTCTGATCTATTAACTGCCATATTTAACTATTAATGTCTTATCTACATTTTTCAAAAAGTTGCATATGGGTCATTCAAAATATAATATTAGGTCTGTGTAGAACAATAGAAAATAATCTAAGAAAGTATAGAATGAGAAGAAAAACAGAAGTAAAATATTGAGTCAAGGATGCAACTGATTCAAGTTTCCTTTATGTTTGGTATAAAATATACCACTCTAGATATAAAACTGTATTCCATCTTTTGAATGGGTGACTTTGTATCATAATTTCCTTATGGTCACAATTAATGGTCACTTTGAAAATCTCTAAAATATGGTAAATTTTATGGTAGTTGAACAACAGTAATCAGAGAAAGCACATTTTCTTTTTAAGTGCATTATAGTTAATTTTCATTCCCGGGCACCTATTTTCTTTAATGCACATAGTTTTCTTAAATACAACCACAGGAAAAAAAAACTGTTTAGTTATATCAGAGTAGAAAGTAAACTAGAAGAAAATAATATTTTGACAATATTGACTTTTCTCAAAAATTCAAATCTTATATGAAAATGCAACAGCATGTTTCAGAAAGGTGTAAAATATGAGTCATTCAGTTCAACATATAACTTCAAAAATTCAGATGCACCTAGTAATAAAATATAAAGTGCTTGCATTGTCCAAAAGAATGTAAAATTATATTAGTTGGAGATTACAATAGAATCTCTTAGGAAATAAAGCCCAATAAAAACATTCATACTTTGGGGTAGTATTCAATCATAATTATTTTTCTGCTTTGATTTTATACATAACTTGGCATAATGCCTAAATGAAAATTGGGTATATTACAGATATTAAAATTCCTAGATAAATAGCTATAGAGAATATAAACTGACCAAATTCCATGTCGTAAGGAAAATGGCAATGTCATTTATCAAATGGATTATCCCTGATAATGTCTTTATGTTTTAAAACTCTTAGACAAATTAATGACCTTCATTATAGTGTGAATGATATCATAATCTATTAAATAAGTCATAAAACAATCCATTTTGGAAAATAAAACATTACACAGGCTTAAAATATTTGAGTAAAAGCCTTTGATTAAAAAATCCTGATTACATTTTTATAACACATAAATATTTATAAAAGATTAACTCTATTATATGAGTCAAATAACCATATTTGATTATCATATATGATCATTTAGCTGTGGAAATAATTACTGACTAAATAATGTATAATATAACTTTATAGTATGTCAAATTGAAATGTCAAAAGAAAATCTGGATCTACAGAAAATAAAGTGAAAAATTAGTTTTACTTTATTGAGATTTATAAGAAGTTTGTTACTGATTCTATAAATAGCTTCAGTTAAATTTTTGGGGGGGATATACGAATCAGTAGAGTTCTTTAATTCAATTGGAGTGGATATAATACTAAACTGAGAATAAGAAAACTCTGCGTTGAACATCCATGCTTGGTATAGGACAATGCATTTAATTTCTCCTTGAATTTCCACAGCGCCAAAACTCTAACTTATATTCTAATTTTACAGATAATATTCTAACATTTGAAGCTTCCGCTTAAGTGACCTTAAGGCAATGTATACATGGTAAGATATTTTCTTTTATGTTTCATACATATGCTCTTTGCTTTGCATAATAATATATCAAACATGTTTTATGACTGCACAAAAGTATACATATATATATATAATAGATATAATAAAACTTTTCTGTGCTCTAGGCTATTTTTATTACTATTAGAAAAGTTGTGGATTTACAGAACAATCTTGCATAAAATGCAGAATTCCCTTACACCACCCCACCATTACCAACTTGCATCGGTGTGGAACATTTGTTCCACTTGATGATACCACATTTTTATAATCATACTATTACTTAAATTCCATGGTTTAACTTAGGGTTCATTGTGTAGTGTGGTACCATGGATGTTTTATAATTTTTATTCTATTACCATATATACAATCTAAGACTCCTCTGCCTTTTTAATACTATTCTGATATATATATTTCAGAACTGTTAATTGTGTTCATACTGTTGTAATAACATCACTTCCATCCATTACCAAAATATTTCCACCTTCCAAATAGGAACCCTGACATTTTAAGCCTTAACTTCATATTGCTTATCCCCAATCCATCTTTTGCTAGCCTAGATTATAGTTGTTTAAAATTAGTGCATCGTAAAATATATGTCCTTTTGTGTCTGGCTTATTTCACTCAAATGTTATATTCCAGGCTCATCCATGTTGTTGCGTGCAACAAGACATCCTTTCTGTTACAGCTGATAAATATTCCATTGAATGTATATACCACATTTAATTTGTCTATTTAATGACTGATGGACACTTAGGTTGTTTCCATCTTTCGGCAATTGTGAATGTCACTGTGAACATCTGGGTGCAAATATCTATTCGAGTTCCTGTTTTCAGTTCATTTGGGTATATACCTAGTAGTGGAATTCCAGGATTACATAATAGTTCTATTCTTACATTTCTGAGGAACTGGCAAACTGTCTTCTAAAGCAGTTGCATCAGTTTACATTGTCATCAGCAATTAAAGAGTGTTCCTATTTGTATGCATCCTCTACAACACTTTTTTTCTGTTGCTGTTTTTAAAATAGCATCCATTCTAATTGATGTGAAATGGCATCTCATTGTGGTTTTGATTTACATTTTCCTGATGGCTAATAATAATATTGAGCATCTTTTCATGTGCTTTCTGGCCATTTATATATGTTCTTTAGAGAGTTGTCTGTCAAGTCTCTTGCTCATTTTAAGTGGGTTTTTTGTCTTTTTATTGTTAAGTTGAAGGGATTCTTTATATATTATGAATGTTAATTCTCTATTAAATATCTGGTTTCCAAATATTTTCTCCCATCGTGTAGATTGTTGCTTTACTTTCATAAAAAAGTCCATAGGAGAACAAAAGCTTTTAATTTTGATGAGGTACCATTTATCCATTTTTTTCTTTTGTTGCATGCTTTGGACGTAAAGTCTAAGAAATCATTGCTTAGAATGCTGAATATGCTTCCCTGCCTTTTCTTCTAGGAGTTTGACAGATCTAGCTCTTGTATTAAGGTTTTTCATCCACCTTGAATTATTTTTTTATATATGGTCTAAGGTAGCGTCCTCTTCCTTCCTTTTTTTTGCAAATAGAGATCCATTTTTCCCTCACCATCTGTTAGAGACTATTCTTTCCCAATTATGTGGTCATTACCACCTTGTCAAAAATCAATTTATCTAAGAATGTGAGGGTTGACTCCTGAGCTCCCAATTTTGTTTCACTGGTCTATATGTTTGTTTTTGTGTCAGTATCATGCTGTTTTGATTACTGTGGCTTTGTAACATGTTTTAAGATTAAGAAGTGTTGGAGTCCTCCAACTGCATTATTCTTTTTCAAGAAGGTGTAAATTCAGCATGATTTTTGGATTTAATAATCATACAGGAATTATGTTGCCTTTTGTCATAATGTACTTAATAATGTACAGTCAGATATATCTTAATGCCTCATGTGAGAAAGTCACAGGAAACTAGATTCTCAGATGTGGGAGTTCACAGAATATATGGAATGAAAACTGAATTTTCTAAGGAACCAAGGTCAGAGAAAAAGGCTTCGAGGTAACGGAGGGCAAAGAAGGAAGCTATTTCCACAAAAATTGATGATGGGCTCTTCCAATTCTACAAGAAGGTTTGGAATTTTGTTGGAATAGCAGCAACTTCTAAGTTGCTTTGGGTAATGTTGACATCTTAATGATATTTAGTCTTCCAATCTATGAAATGGAATGTCCCTCCATTTATTTAGGTCTTCTTTGATTTATTTTAAAAATGCTTTTTAGTTTTCTGTATACAAGACCTTTATTTCCTTGGTTAGATTTATTCCGAGATACATATATTTTTTAGTTGCTATTGTAAAATGATTTTTCTCTTAATTTATTTATAATTGTTACACTTTCCTATTAAATTGTCACCTTTATTAGTGTGTAATGATCATTTTGTTCCACATAACTATTTTTGACTCAAAGTCCATGTGCCAATTTGAAGCTATTATGTACCCCTAAAAAAATATGTTGTTCTTTACGTTATCTCATCTTGTGGGTGCAGCTATGTTTCTTTTAAAAATGATTCAACATTGTGGTGTAGACATTTTGGTTGGGTTGCTTCCATGGAGGTGTGACACACTCAATTGTGCGTGTGAAATTTTGATTAGATAGAGATGTGACTCCACCATCCAAGTTGTGGTGTGTCCTCATTCGTTTATGGGAGTCCTTTAAAAAAGGAAACATTTTGGAGAAAGCTCAAAACTGACGTAGAGATGTTAGGAGATGCAGAAAGAAAATGTCCCCCAGGGAAACTGTTGAAATCAGAAGCCAAAGGACCAGAAGAGGCCAGCCATGGGCCTTCCCAGATCAGCCTTTCTTTAGTCATGGTATCTTTCTTTGGATGCCTTAGTTTGGACATTTTTATGACCTTAAAACTGTAAACTTGTAACTTAATAAGTTCCCTTTATAAATGGTAACACATTTCTGGTATATTATGTCTAGCAGCTGTAGTAAACTATAACAGTCTATTTTATCTGATAATATAGCCTCTGCAACTCATTTTTCATTTACTTGCACAGCATCTATTTTTCCATCCTTAAACTGTCAATATACATATAAGCATGACTTTCAGGTGAGTCTCTTGTAGACAGCATGTAGTTGGATCATGATTTTTGACCCACTTTGCCAATCGTTCCCTTCTAACTGGAGAGTTTAATCCACTTACAATTAAATTCACTACTGATAATATGGGACTTTCTTCTGGCATTTTGCTATTTATTCTTTGTAAGAGTTATACTTTCTTTGTCCTTCACCTCCATTTTTGTCTGCTTTTATATTTATTTGTTTTTCTGTGTTGTACCATGTGGAGTGCCTTCTTATTGCTATCTGGAGATATTTTTCATCTATTTTCTTGTGGCTACCGTGGGGTTAAAATTTAGCATCCTAAATATATAACAATTGTAATGTATTTACAACCAATTTAAACTCAATAGCATAAAAATAAACTTTTTCTCCCCCCCCACCTATTTTTTAATTTATAACTCAACTCTTTTACATCCCAAATTATTTATTTATCATGACTTCCTGTATATTTTTCTTTTGGCACCTGTAGGTGCCAAATACCAATGCCATTCCTATTAACCTTAACAAACACCTAGGGCTCTGTCTGAGAGTCTACACTGAGATTACTTTCGAAAAATCTACACCCTCCAGACGGTGCTAACCCAGATAAGTTCTGAAACCCAGAGGGGCCAGCCTCTCCAAGAACAGCAACTAGTTCCATCCCTCATTACATATTGTCAACACTCCCTTCAATTTAAAGAGTTAGAATGAGTATAGCTCAAATACCCCTAAAGATTAGAAGAAAGATCAAAGCAGAAGGAGGAATTATAGCAGAGAAGATAGGATTTAACAAATAAGTATGACTGTAGAATCATTATATTGATAGTTCTTTTAGTCTCCAGTATCTTGGAGTAGTCAGAAGGAAAAACCTAAAATTGTGGAACTATAACTCATATCAAACTCAGAAGTCTGTTCTACAACTACTTGCTAAAATATACTTTGAAATTTATTGCTTTTTTGGGTATATATGCTATATTTCATAACAAAAATGTGCTTACCTCAAGGTATTTTTGATTTTTTAAAAAATCACACAGAACATCATAGAGCTTTTTAACCTAGAAATTATTGAACAATTAAAAAACCAACCAAATAATAGATGATAGAGAGAAACAGAGTTTCAATACTTTTGAAATAAAAGTTAATCAACCTAGGGGGTGCAAGGGTAATTCAGTGGTAGAATTCTTGCTTGCCATGCCAGAGACCTGGGCTCTATTCCTGGTCTAAGCACTTTCCAAAAACCAAACAAGCAAGCAAAACAAACAAACAAAAAACAAATAATTAAAAATTCAACAAATGGTGTTACAATAATGGGATACTCACATGGAAAAATAATGAAATGTGAGCCCTCCATCCAGCATACAAAAAAAAAAGTTAACCACTCTAATAGAGCAGTTTTAGTTATAAATATTTTATCCTTTACTTGAAATGCATAATATATAGTAATGTTAATTATTCTTTACTTGAAAATATAATAACCTGTATCTCATTAATTTAAATGCCATTTTAAAAGTTAGTTAGGAAAACTTGTGCTCACACAAATAAGAAAATTGAAAAATGTGAGGAAACTTAGATCAAGCCATCCTATATTTAAAAGTCTTGTAACAATAATGATCAATGAGACAATGATAATGATACTGATTATTTTTGTTTTTTGGCTTGTATGCAATTATACTGGTTATGCATAGTAAGTACTAAAATAATGGACATTTCTTATCTTCACAACTCAGAGAAGTTGGGTTAACTACTATGAAAGGCACATTAATATGTGGATAGGGAAATAGGTAAATTAGGCTACAACATCTTCAATTATGTTAACATTTTCTATTCTTATTCCCCAAGAGGTCTTTGATCCTCTTTTGATTTTACATCTTACCTTCTATTTAAGTTAAATCCTTATGCTTGATCTAAGTGATGTGATATTTAAAAAGCAAAGGTAAGTCAAGGATATGAAACTATCTCATTTCTTAATCCCAGGATATCAACCAGGATTGGCCAAAAATATGGTGATAAACAATGCTAACATAAAGATCTGAGTGATGAAAACTCCAGTAGCTTAAGGTGTCTGAGACCTGAATAGATATATTTTAAAACAAAGTGAATAAAAAATTATCATTTGGAAAGGGTTTATGATGTAAAAAATTAGATTACAACTAGAGAAAAGTAGAAGGAATATAATCTATTTTCTAATCTAGCCCAGTGCATATGCATTAGGTTGTAACCTATTGAAAATAATTATTTACCAAACTAAAAATATGTTCCAGTAAGAGCATGTATAGAGGAGTAAGTCACAAATTTCTCTGCTTCTCTCCCTCTGCATCTGTTCATCAATCAAACTTATTTGGTTATAACTTATCAACCCCTGAAGTTTGCCTTTTATAAATGTGAACTATTTGCCATTTCAGTTTTTCCATCCTGCATAACATCCTTAATTTTTAGCCAATCTAGAGAATTGACCTTGCATGATCATGAATTTCGTTTACCCTGGAATCTTATTGCCATAAAATTAATTGTTGAATAACTTTGAATAAATGTTATGGATGGACTTTATTTAGGAACAGAAAATTTATTTATACATGATAAGAAAACTGGATGACTCTATTCTAGGCCTTCTTTAGCATCTACATTTATAAACCATTTTTTTTAAATGAAAATTACTCTTAGGAATTTGCAATGAAATACTTTTTTTCAATCTTATAACTTGTTTTATATATTTGTTTTATGTTAGCAATTAATTTTATATCTTCTAACTTATGCCAACACCTAAGAACCTTAATGGCTTTAGTTGAAAAGTATAGAATTTCTTTCTTAAGTTCTTATTGGTATCATCAACTGTGTTCAATTTCTAAAATCATTGCAAGGTAGTGTAACAGCTCCTATACTCAAGTACTCAGTAAACATGCAGCAGTCACGTAGCATTTGCAGCATACTGCCCTGGCCATTATGGAAGACAGAAAGATAGTCCAGATGAAGACTCTGACCTCATGCAACTTTTGATCAGAAATGTAAATAAGACAAGAAAACTATATACATAACTAAAATCCCAGCTAGAACATAATTCATGCATTAAGAGAGAACTGCATAGATCCATGAGAGTACAGTTGAGGAAAGAGTCACTCTTAAGGCTATAGAAGCTCCAACGTAGTTAGAATGCTGGTTCTTGAAAGAAGGATTGGACTTCGAAATGTGGAGAAAGTCGGGAGATGGAATTTCAAGGAATCCCGGCACTTTAAGGGCAAGAATATGAGCATACGGAAGACAAGGATATTGGAACCTAAAAGTTAGGAGAAAGAGAATAGGTTTTTGTGCTTTGTTGTTGATAGATAGTGAAGATGAAAGAGAAAGAGTCCTCTTATTTCAAGCAAAACTAGAATTCAAAATTTGAACCTAAATGAATGAGAACCAGTCATTAGCTAAGCTGACATGAGAACAAGGGAAACTGAACATTAGTGATCAAAACATTTGCATTTAACTTTCAGAGGATAAATGCTAATTTTAAACTATTGTATATTTTAGCTACATACTTAGTATTTATAATATTACAGAATATTATAAAGATCTATTAATTAAAGAAGTTAGGCAGTCAGAGCCCTTGGCTATACTGTTACATTGATTGAAATCCATTTTTTATTATATAATTTTTTTTAATGAGGAATATAAAGTGACAATTTTATACAGCATGCTAGTTGGGAAACATTCTATTACAATACAATCCTGAATTTCAGAATTTTACTATTTATATATTATGTCATTTTGTGATATCTGACTAATTTTAAGGTTCTTTACTGGTGATTACATTGTCAAGCCATTTTCACTTATATGATGCAGTTTTTACCAGCTGTGACAGTATCATTTGAGCCAATAGTAACAGCCATGTTTAGAAAAACTTAATATTGATTTATTCGGCAGCCTCTAAAATGTCTCTCAATGATCCTAGTCCCCTTGATATTCCTGCTTTTGGGTAATCCTCTCCTCTGAAGTGTGGGGTGGGCTTATTGATTTGTTTTTAAAGAATAGGATGCAATAGAAAAAATAAAGATAACAATTTTGAGAGTAGAACATAAAAGGCAGTGGTTTCTTTCTCTTACTTTCACCCTCTCACTCGGATTGATTACCCTGTGAGAAATCAGATGCCATGTTAGCAGGTTTTCAGGGAGCAGCAACACTGTGGAAAGGCTACATGAGGGACCATGAGTGAATTTCAAAGAGATTTGAAATCCTCCCCTCAAGAGAAATCTTCATGTGACATCTTAACTGCAACATCATGAAAGATTTTGAGTCAGAATCACCTAACCAAGCTGTACTTGGATCTCTAATCCATAGAAATTGTGAGGTAAACAATAGTTGTTGTTTAAGCTCCTGAATTTTGAGATAATTTTTTATATTGTGTACAAGATCATGTAATTCTTTAGAAACAAAAATGAGTAACTGAAATCTTGCAATAATGTTTGTAATAAAGGGTATCAATAACCCATAAACTTTGTTTGTTCAAAGCAAATTTAAATAACATTAAATTATGAATTTTTGATCTTTTTTTAATCTATATATATATATATATAGTTTTAGTTTGCCAAATGCTGCTGAAATGCAATATACCAGAAATGGAATGGATCTTAAAATAGGGGATTTATATAGTTACAAGTTTATGGTTCTAAGACCATAAAAATGTTCAAACCAAGGCATCCAGAGAAAGATAACTTGACTTAAGGAAGGCAGAGATATCTACTACATGGGAAGGCACATGGTTGGTGTCTGTGGTTCTTATTCCTGGTTCCGATGCTTTCAGCCCCTGATACCAGTGATTACCTCTCTAAGCATCTGTGGACCTTCATGTAGCTCCACTAGAACACAATTCTGGGTTCTGGCTTGCTTAACATCTCATGGGGAGACACATGGCAATGTCTGCTGAGATCTGCATTTCCAAACGTCTGGGTCTAGGATTCTACTCTCACAATCATCACTCTAAGCATCTTCAAATGTCTGTGCCTCTACTGGTTCTGAAGCAGCTCTTCTCCAAGCATCTGCATCTGAAGTTTCTTCAAAATGTTTCTCCTTTTAAGGACTCTAGTAAACTAATCAAGATCCACCTATAATGGATGGAGCCACATGTTACCCTAATCAAAAAGTCATGCCCATGATTGAGTGGGTCAATCACCATGTAAACAAACTAATCAAAAGTTTCCACCCTAAACAATGGGTCTGAACCCACAACGTTGGATCAGGATTAAAGCTTGACTTTTCTGGGGTGCATAATTGTTTCAGACTGGCACAGTTTTATTCTCTGGATTCTTCTGTTTTCTTGTAAAAGATCACAGCTTCCTGAGACTCCTCACATACCTTGAGAATTATATATATAGTGTTTTGTCTAATTTATTGATCTGATCAAAAACAATAACAACACATTTCTTCTCCAGAGGAGAGGACCAATTGTTGTCATCCCATGTAGATCTACATGCTAAGCCAAGTGTTCTGAGACATGTCAAAATCAAAGTTGTGGGGGTAAGATGGTAGCCTAGAAAGGTGTGAAATTTATCAGTCTTCTAGTGCAGCTAGTCAATAGCCAGGGACTCTCTGTAACAACCATTTGGGGACATCCATGACTGGTCACACATCATCGATCAGTCCACAATGGGTGGAAGGGCCAAGATCACAACAGAAACTATAAATAAAGGCCTCAAACTGCAGAGGCTGGTGCCCCTTTCCCAAAAGCATGGCGGACTGTTGAGAAAAAGAGGCACTATCTGCTTTAAGCAAGGAAGGTATCTCCAAAAAGTTCCAATCGCAGCTTTAATTAACAAATTTCCACTGCCGAATACATGCTCTGAGCACAGATAAATCTACTTTTTTTTTTTTTACATGGGCAGGCACCGGGAATTGAACCCGGGTCCTCTGGCATGGCAGGCAAGCATTCTTACCTGCTGAGCCACCGTGGCCTGCCCAATAAATCTAGGGAAAGTGGGAAAGTAACCCCAAGGACTCTTCCAGCAGAGAGAAGATAGGACTGTGAAAAAAAAAAAAAGAAACTTTTGAATCAATCAAGCTTAGAATACTGGAAAAGGGTTGTCTCTCAAGAAAAGGGGCAACTACAGCCAGGTAACAATGCTAGTTCTTGACTGGTGAATCTTGGGGTTGCAGACTGGCTGTGAAAAGGAATTTTATTATCATTATCTTCTAGCTCTCTTTTTTTAGTTTTCTTTTTTTTTAAAAGCATTCTAAGTAGCTAAGATCTGAATAGACCCACTTCAAACACTTACTAATCAGATTGTCAAATGTCAAAGACAGAGAATTCGGAAAACAACAAGAAAAAAGTGATTCATCACATATAAGGGAAGTTCAATATGACTATGTGGAGAGTTCTCATAAGAAATGATGGAGGTGAGAAATCAGTGGTATGAAATATTTAAGATACTGAAAGAGCAAACTACCCATATTGGGTAAAACATTGCCTATATTGGACAAAACTGTCCTTCAAAAATGAGGGAGAGTTAAGCATATTTTCAGACAGACACTGAGAAAGTTTGCGAACAAGACTTTCTCTAAAAGAAATATTAAATGGAGCACTACAGGCAGATAGGAAAAGACAGAAGAGAGAGGTTCGGAGAATGTTTGCAAGTGAAGACTATCATTAATGTTAAAAGGTGGATGAGGGAGAGGGGAAAAAGACATGACATATAAAATCCAAAGGAAAACTGGTAGAAGAAAGTACTATCTTTACATTAATTTCCACTTTTTGTCTCAGTCCTTCAAGGGGACTTTGCAAATCTTTTTTTTTTTTTTTTTATAACATGAGGGAGAATACATGAATGTCAACAGTGCAAGGTATTGAAAATGGGATGGAATACATAACAATTATAATAAATGCAACCTAGCATCTAGAGCTGGTAATATGCTTCCATTAAATGTAGCAAGGCAATATACAAAACTAAATGTCAATAAGAGAATATAAGGGAGGGGTATGGAATTCTTCTTGGTTTTGTTTCTATTTTATGTTATTTTTTATTCTTCATATTTTTCTTCTTCTTTGTGGAAGAAATGGAAACATCCTCATTCAGAATTTGGTTATGAATCCATAACTATATGATTATGCCAGGAACCATTGCTTGTTTACTTAGGATGGATTGCGTAGTGTGTGAGTAAAATTGTTTAGATATAAACAGAAAGATAAAGTGTTGGAGAAAATGTGGACAGAGAGATGTGCTTATTCAATACAGGTAGGGTAGTAGAATGGTGCAGCACCTTGGAGGGCAGTGTGGTGGTTTCACAGCAGGCTAAGTATAAGTATGCTGTATGATCTTGCAACCCTATTATTAGGTATATTCTTGGAAGAATTGAAAGCAGGGGGCACAGATGGACATCAGCACGCTGATTTTTATGACAGGGCTATTCGTGATTTGCAATTGATGGAGGTGGCCAAGGGTACATTGACTGGCGAATTTTTATGATGACAGGGCTAACTGTGGTGTATACATGCAGTGGAAGGGATTTGTGAGGCATGCAAATGGGTGAATGAATCTTGAGAACTGTATGATGAGTGAATTAAGCCAGAAATAAAAAGACAGATATTATAATGCCTCACTAGTGTATACTAAGTATAATGTGAAAACTCTGAGAATTGAATTTGAGAGCATAGGCTATCAGGGGAAGGCTTATTTTAATTTCTGAGATTGTGACTTTTACAGTATTCACATCTATTCCTGAATTATAACTGTAATTTTTAAATTTTGAGATGCCGAGCTCTGTATGTATAACCTGGTCATTCCCTGGAACTTTGGACATCTCTGTGATACCTGAGGCTCAGAGCTAAAATTCTAAAGCTATGAGAGTCATTATTAATCCATATAGCTTCTGTCAAACAGCTGAGAAAGAGATCAAACTTCAATTAGAGATATGAATGAAGCTGAACTGGCTAGGACAAAAGGTAATCAGATTAAAATATAAAAGGTTGATATTAACTATATTTTAAAGCTTCATATTCTATGTGAGACCAAAGAAAGAGATGTTTATTTGGTGCAAAATTTATCTTCTGTAGCACCCTAATTTAACTTTATGGTCAGTTTATTCAAACACCATTATTACATGAATTATTGAATGGTAGTGAGATTTTGCTGGTTTATACAGTATTGTGTGATGCCTTGATGCATCTCAGAGTAATCTGGGCAGAAGATAAAAAAAGTATTTGCAATGTCCCCTGGAAGCACTGCAGCAAAAAGTGGAAATATTAAACTTTCCCATGTGAGGAAGACCTGATATTCTCACAAGTAATGGGACTAACAATTTAATTGTCCAAGCCCTTGATCTTGTGACTTGCCCTAATTAAATTTATTCATGTCAAGTAGAAGCTAAGACTACTTATAATTATGCCTAAAATCACAGCCAGAGAACCTCTTTTGTTGCTTAGATGTGGCCCCTTTCTCTAATCCAGCTACAGAGGTAACCTCACTCTCTTACCCCCTACATGGAACATGACTCCAAGTGGTGTAAATCTCCCTGGCAATGTTGGACCTGACTCTCTGGTATGAGCCTGGCCATGGCATTGTAGGATTGTGAAAGACTTCTTGACCAAAAGGGGTAAGAGAAATGAAACAAAATTAAGTTTCAGTGGCTGAGCACTTTTAAATATAGTTAACAGTTCATTCTGGAGGTAATTCTTACGCATTATATAGATATCCCTTTTCGGTTTTTGGTTAATTGGAGTAACTAAATTAAAATGCCTGAAGCTGTTCAACTCTAATTCAGTAGTTTGATGCTTAAAGAAGACTAATATAACTATATAGCTTTTACCATGTTACTGTGTGATTATGAAAACCTTGTGACTGACATTCACGTTCCCCAGTGTATGGACAGTTGAGTAAGAAAATAAAGACAAAAAATAAATAATTAATGGGAGGTATAGTGTGTATGGGATGCTTGGGGTGTTCTTTTCTACTTTTTTTTTATTCTTATTTTTGTTGTTTGGTAGCAATGAAAATGTTAAAAAAATGGTGATGAATGCACAACTATATTATGATACTAAGAATCTTTGTATACTTTGGATGATTATATGGTTTGTGAATATATCTCAATAAATTGCATTTAAAAATATCAATGCTATTTCAGAACTTGGAGAAACTTTTCCAAGGAGACATTTCCAGGAGGGGAGGAAATATTTGCCTTGTTCCCCATTATAAACAGAGAAAAATTAATTTTCTCTGTCCCTTGACTATGAAATGTCTACTTATATATGTAGGTAAATCCCCAGCAGCTCTCATCATGTTTCCCCAGGAGTAAGGAATAAGGCAAAAGAAAGCTGAGTGCATTATTTGCAGTAAGATCTTTAATAAGAAAGCTGTCTCTCACCCAGGTTATCCCATGTGCTTGTTTAGTATAAAATTAATAAAGGTGAATATTAAAACCCAAGAATTGTGCTGTTTAAACTCTGGGAATGTTCTATCATATTATTTCTGAAATAGATGGACTATGGAACATTGGTCACACAAAGAAGGTGTTGAGGAAGTCAAGGACACATCAGCAGCCATCTCCTAGCCCTCACCTATCTCTCATCTTTCCTCTTCCTGCTTGTGTATCTTAAGGTCTTTGTTATGCTTCTTCTCTTGTTCGCATACAGTTGTTTGGTATGCTTTCCTTTGCATTTCTTTACATGCTGATGTTCATACTGTGTTTCTATTTTGCAAGAGACCTCAGGCAGCCTATGGATGCATTACATCCTCAACAATCCCTGCTGCTTAGCAGGGCATAAAGATTGCTCTTTGGCAGAGCCTTTTCCCCCTGAAATGTATAAAAGCAGAGCACTCTGTGCATGTGTTTCCCAACTTTGTAGGAAAGGGTATCATGAGGAGCTGCTTAGCAATTGGTCTCCCCAGGGCACCAGCCATTACTGGTCCTTTAACTCCCATGTGAATAGAGGTGTGGAGCTGCCAACTGTGAACCTTAACCCAAGCAGTTGGCTTTACTGTAGGATGAACCAAGGTGAAATATTTTCCCCTGTTCCTTTGGATCCATTGCGTTCTGCAAGCAATAAAGTGGTTATTTCCTGGAAGCCTTGGTGTACCTGAGTCCATGTTTCCATAATGCACCATATAGCAACAAGCTTCATAGAGAATTATTTGGGCAAAGCAAGTTAGGAGATTTTTGATTCAATGTGTCTGGGAAATTCACTGTAAATTTTAGTGTATTAGAGAGCCTTACATTCATGTGTTATTAAAACAACCTCCTTTGTGTTTAATAAATTTAGTTTTTCTCAATCTTGTTTTATTATTGTTCAAACTCAGGCTGAGTTTATGAAGAGAACAAGCCCTTACCACCACAAGACTAAGAAGTACACCAGCCACTGAAGTAGACATGGATTTATTAGGACTTATGAACAGGAGTCTCTGGTGTTGGTGGTCTCAAGGGATAGCACTCCACAGAAGGACAAAATTATAAGAGGCAATATGTATATGATTTTAGAACAAAGACATTCCATAGGGTATGAAGACATCAGGCCTTTATTATAATCATTAAACAGTTTATGACCTGATATTTATTAAGGTTAAGGTTTAAGAATAAGATACAATCAGTGCTTTCCTGCTCCCATCTCTTTACATTCATGACTACGTTCTTTTCCTTTTAGGGAAGTTGTTTATTTTCCTGACCTTTGTCCTGGACAAGCAGATCGTTATGTGCTTGGGGTTTCATTCCCATTTAGGAGGGGGTCCATCCCTGGGACACTGCAATCCACCCCCATGTAACAAATTATGTTGTCCGTAGAACAGGCATTGCATCCATATACCACAACAATGTAAAAGATAGGATATTCATAATTCAACACATAGGGAAGATAATCCTAGAAAAAATGCTGCCAAGGCTGAGTAATGGAATTAAACCAAGTAGAAAGGGGTCACTACGTAATTGATCAATACTGTGTATGTGCTCTTGCATATGATTTAATGTTTGTGAAAAATTAAGTGAGTGATCAGAAATATATGCACAACATTGTATTTTTATAAAGGCCTTGTGCCACAGTTGAAATGCTTAAAACCATTTTATTTTGTCAGACTACTTTCTGTAATTGGGTGGTCTCATCATTTAACAATGATATTTTCAACATAGATTCACTATGTTCATGAGCTGTATGATTAGGTTAAGTTGTTAGATGCCTTTTGGTAGCCATTGCAGCTCCCACTGGGGCAAAATTAGCTAAAAAATGATACCACCAGGAGGTATGGTTCACCCAATACTTAGATTTAACCATATCCCAATTGTTAGGAATGTGTGGTCAAGAAACATATAATATGGCAATGACATAGGATTATCCTCATTTGCAATGCCCTGTCCAATTTGAAGGTAAATGTGCCCATGTATACTAGCCACATTTCCATAGCCACCATATGGGGGAGCATATGTTCTATGTCTGTGGGAGATATTTTGCCATCAGAAAAGGCTATGATTTTGTTGCTTAATGGTAAAATTACACACTTCTGAGGGTAACCACTTTATATCAGTTTCTATTAAGATGCTCCATGCAGACAGGGGCAATATAGTTTAAAGTTACTGTTTCTGACTGTCAGCCATCCTATTCTATTATGTACAGCAAGCCCTAATATAGGCCAAGCTTATATACTTGTTCCCTCACAAGGGAAAAGCTTGAGTCTCATTACAAGGTGGTAATTGGATTTCAGTTTTAAAAGAGAAGGCCTCATTCCAGATTTGTTGGGGTATCAAGTTTTGCTATGTCAACAAGACATTCCACATAGTCCAGTTAGCAGGAGTTATGGTCCAGGAAAGGCCAGTAGCCCACATAGTCCAGTTAGCAGGAGTTATGGTCCAGGGAAGGCCAGTAGCACCCAAAGATGGCAATCCAATGCAAACTTAACATTTTAGGTTCAATTGTGGACATGAGTTATCTCTAAAGTCCATTGTAGAAAGGTGTTTTCTAGGGTACTATGGGCTAAAAGAAAGATGTTTGTGGGGAACAATAAAGGGTAAATCTTGTAGACCTGATAATCAATATGCCAGAGTGTCATTAGCAGGTAGTAAGGTATCAGGCAGAGAGGAATGTGGTGAGTTTTTTCTTCTTTTTTTTTTTTCTTTGCATGGGCACGCACCAGGAATTGAAGCTGGGTCTCTGGCATGGTAGATGAGAACTCTGCCTGTTGAGCCACCATGGCCTGTCCACAGGGGAGGTTTTACATTCAAGATATTCTCCCTCTATACCACTGTAAGTCTTGGGAGTCTTCCATTGGGACATCAATTGCTAGTCTAGACATAAGAATTATACATATATATATATATATGTAGTTATATATATAGTTATATATAAAGTTCCTGTGGGAATAGGAGGCCCTGGATTGGTGTTAAAGATTTTAACAGGCATTTGTTGTATAAATTGCGACCGTATTACAATGCTTTGGGGGACTTCCATTCTCAATGGCCTTAGGATTCTTCACCAGCATGGAGACAGATCAGCATGAAGGCCAAAGGGCCTTATTTTCCCCCGTTTGTATGGTTTTGGACACAGGCAGCAATAAATTATTATTATTCCCCCTTTTAAGCTGTGAAGTGCTGGCCCTTTCATTTGTATTCTTAGCACTTGCATTGGCCTTACTGTTATCATTTCAGCTGGGGCTGGGGCTGCAGCCCCTAGTAGAGAGTTTAGGAGGATTAAGATTTGATATAGCCTTTTAGTCAATTGTTGTAGGGATTTCCTATCATCTTTCAACTGTTTCTTTAAGAGACCATTCATTCTTTCTATAGGGCCTATGACTGTGGGTTAAAAGGTAGATGAAAAGTCCATGTTACATCAAAGTCTATAGTCCATGCTTGGGTCATTCATCTAGTGAAAGGGGTTCCCCAACCACTGTCTATATGTGTAGGTATGCCATCGAGGTTGCTTACTTTTTCTAGGCAGCATTGGTTGCTCATTGATTAGCTTTTCCCAGTGGAAAATCTAACAGAAGTCCCATGGCGGTATCTATGATGGTGAATGCATGCCTTGCCTCTTCCGAGGGCAGAAGGAGGCCAATGTAGTACACTTGCCACCAGTTTACTTGAGCCTGTGATCAGCTGCTGTGTCCCATATGATGGTGCGATCAGTGTGTGGTCATCACAGGGAGCATGACAGGCACTCCTAAGTGATGCCTATAAGTTGTTGGTTTGTGATGGATAGCTGGAACCACTGGGCTAACTGACATAAGGTTTGATACCCTCAATGTGCGCTTTTCCATGAGGCCACTCAGTTGCTTCTCAGGTTTCAATAGTGTGGTTTCAGACTCAAGTGAGAGCATCTGCCTCAATATTCTTGGTTTGCATGTTAGGAGTCTGGGCAGGGGCATAGTAGACACTTACCTTTCATCACTGGCAGGTGTCTCAGATGTCTTGCCACAGTTCTTAACCTCAGACTGTTCACTCTTTTGTTTCCAGATTGCTATGTAGCTCATGAGGCCTTTGTAAACATCACAGCTGTTGGTACTGATGATTAGGATGCTCCTTGGCCTTTGCATTATGGCCATCAATATGACCTGCATTTCAGTTTTTTCACTGTTTTGCAGAGTGGAAGTCTTATACCATATAATGTCAGTACGGGGTACTACTACCACAGTTTTTCACGTGGGAGGCTGCCTGCTAATGGACCCATTAGTGTACCAAGAAGACTCAGGAATTATTTCTGTATCCTTTACAGTGGGTAGCTCAACAGCTATTTCAAGTGTGTCAATTTTAGCTGCTGAATCTGCTACATATGATACTGGTCCTAACATTTCATGCATCTTGGCACTAAGTGGGCTGGGACTGAAAACACTGCACTGCAGTAAGTAAGCTTTCTATTTTGTTAAGATACTTAAATGCACACTGCCAGAATGTGGCTTATTGGCCTTGTCAGTAATCAACCCCTGTATAGGGACGGCAGACCTCAAGATGATGGGACCTTTCCGTATCAGATCTGCCATTTGTAACACAGTATTATATGCAGGACACTGTTGCTTTTCCAAGGGTCTATATCTTAATTCTACATCTTTCCATAATTGTCACCAAAACTCTACGGTCACTCATTTAGAATATTGCCATCACCCCAAACCCCACCTGATGCCAATGCCAGTGCTAGCGATATGAAATTCACAAGTTAAAGTAGGATTACCCCTCTTAATGGCTGTTCCTGTCCTACTGCCTTTTTTCCTTTATCAAAAGGATCCTGCTAGGGGTCACCTCATCCCCAAATATGAGCTTTTCTAATTAGCGTATACAAGGCTTTTAATATTTGAGCTAAATGAGGAGTGAAAGGTCTCCAATAACTTATAAAGGCCAATAATTGCTTTGGTGCATGCAGCATAGGAAAATAATGTACTTTATTAATTACTGAAGAAGGAACAATTTTGTCTTACCTGACCATGCAACACCCAATTGTTTGACAGAGCACTCAGGGCCTTATAGCTTGTCATGGTGGTTGATTGCCCATCCACACTCTCAAAATGAGATATTAAGGTCTCTGACATGCCTTATACCTCTGAAAGAGATTCGCTGGTTAACATAATGTCATTAATAAAATAAAATAAAATCACAAATTTGGGTTTCTCCCAATTGGCCAAGTCTTGCCACTAGGCTGTGACAAATAGTCAGGTCAGGTCATGTGGATAGCCTTGTGGCAGCACAACCAAAGTCTTCTGTTGTCATTCTTAGGTGACGGGGAAAGCAGGTTGACTTGTGTTCTAGTCTACCAAAGCTGCCAGAATGCAACACACCAGATGGATTGGCTTTTAATAAAAGGGGATTTATTTAGTTAAAAACATGTACTTCTTCAGAGGAAAGGCAGCTAACTTTCATCTGAGGTTCTCTCTTACACAGGAAGGCACAGGGCGATCTCTGTTGGTCCTCTCTCTAGGATTCTGGGTTCCAACAACTTTCCCCAGGGTGATTTCTTTCTACATCTCCAAAGGCCTGGACTGAGCTGTGAGTGCTGAAATGAGGTACGCTGAGCTTCTTGGGCTATGCTACATTGAGCACTCTCATTTAAGCATCCAGCCAATTAAATCAAACATCATTCATTGCAGCAGGCACATCTCCTAGCCAACTGCAGGTGTAATCAGCTACAGATGAGCTTCATATTGGCTCATGTCCATAGCAGTAGAACTAGGCACCTTCACCTATAGCCAAGTTGACACCTGAAACCTAACTACCACAACTTGTTTTATCTACGAGAACACTGAAGGAAGCAATAGACAAATCTAAAACAAAATGATATTAGCATAAATGTGTGCTAATTTCTTGTAGTAAAGAGCCAATATTTGGAACTGTTTTATACAAAGGTGGCATTACTTCATTTAATTCACTGTAATCAACTACCATGCCCCAGGTCCTGTCAGGTTTCCATACAGGCCACACAGAGTTATTAGAAGGGCTATGGTTGGTTTTAATATTCCCACTCTTTCTAGTACCTTAATGGTTGCAGAAATTTCTTGATTTTCCCCTGGGAGCTCATATTATTTGTCTACAAACTTCTGAGGTTGCAGTACTTTTACTACTTTATAACAGAGGCAGAATTCACCTATGGTACTTGCAATGTGGAATTTAAGATAAGATCAATTCCTAATACATATCTGGATATGGGAGAAATATATAATTCATTCAGGTGTAGGGAATCTCTCAATATGTAAGATCAAATTATGTCATTAGTCTTTGATTGTCTTTCCCCCATAGCCATCTATGGCCTGCACAGGACCATAAAATTGGGTTATATTTCCATAAATCAAAGTACATTCAGTTCTCAGGTTTACTGGATCTAACATTCTGTGTTTGTTGGTAGAGGCCCAATAAATAGTTACTTCTACAGGTGGTCTTTGATCCCTGGGCTCCCCAGTTTTTGCTTTTACCTGAGGGTGTTTATCTCTTCACTATGAGAGGGGAAAGGGGGCTTGACGAGTCTCCTCTGGAGATGCAGATGGTTGGGTAGTTTGTGTTTTGGAAGGAGTTTTATTAGTTGGTTTATTTTCACCCTTAGCTACTTGAGGATTCATTTTAGTAAATCTCTTGTCTTTAGGTAATTTGTTCCATAATTTAATTAAAACAGCATTGGGTTGTTTATCTATGGTTTCTAGTTATGTCCCTGTAGCAATTAGATCAGCCTACATTTTCTTGTGTGATATCCAATTAGAGCCATCATCTTCCTGGTAAGTCTTTCCTGGCACTCTCATTCCTTTATCCTGGAGCTGCTCTGATTCTCTGACATCTGTTATAGTTTGAGCAGCTCTTGAAATGCATTGTCCTACTAGAGGACTCAAAATGGACCTGAAGTGTTCAGAAAATTATTAGAAGCAGTGTGTGTCTTTCATTCCTGCTGTAAAAATTTCATTGTTGGGGCCTTCAAGATTCTCAGAATATACTGAAAATTTCATCCCAAGACCCCACAAAATATCTTACAGTTCTTTCATAGATGGGGGGATAAGATATGAGATATTGCCCTCATTGGAACAGGCAGCCTTACATGCAGCTATTAGTCAGGCTAACAAATATACCATTTCTTCACAATTCAGGTAGGCATACAGGCATAAAGATGGGTTCTTCAAAATGCTAACTTACTCATCTCCATTCTATTATTCATGTTATACCTTCAGCTGCTGTGTTCCATAATTATAAAGCCAATTGGATAATGATTTCCTGGCTTTCTGCCTTTAAGGCTGCCAAAGACAACCAAATTCCACAGCAGTGTAATTTCCCATGGGAATGTGGAGTTTCCCACTCAGGAGGTTGTAAATTTTGAGGGTCTATCCCATTAGGTTACTCCTGCACTGTTTTTAGCTTTTTCTGTAGTACCGGGCAAATCTGCTAGGATGACTCCTGTTCCTCTACTTACCATCTTTCTTTCTTTTCCTCCTCTTCATCATCAGATGAAGAATCTATGGATTACAAGCTTTTGGGTTCCACCCCATATTAGATAGTATTCATCGGACTTTAACTCAGGATAATTGTTGACCATATGCTTAAGTATATCTAAGAACAAGAACTTTCAATTGATCATCCACATGACACAAGTGCTCAGTTAAAACATCTTTCATGCCCACTTAAGAAAGCCATGTGTTTTAGTTTCTTAATCCTACTGGAAATGCAGTATACCAAAAATGTGTTGGCTTTTATAAAGGGAATTTATTAAGTTACAAGTTTACAGTTCTAAGGCCTAAATATATCTAAACTAAGGCATCCACAAATAGATACACTGATACAAGAAAGGCTGATGGGGAGGGGGGCCAAGATGGCGGCTTAGCAAGGTGCGCGTTTTAGTTCGTCCTCCAGAACAACTACTAGATAACCAGAAACAATACAGAACAGCTCCCGGAACCACGATAGTGACCGGACACACAGCGCGCCCAGAACGGGAGCAGCTTAGACCGACGGCAACTCGCCGGATCTGTGAGTTCCCCAAAGCCGCAGCGGCCGGCGCCCCTCCCCCATAGGCGGCTCCGCAGAGAGAAAGGAAACAGTAGCAGGGACTGAATCCAACCAAGCGCCAATTGTGGCATTAATAAACAAATTCTGATTACGAAAAATAGGCCCCCAGCTCACGCGAAACCGGGCAAGTCAGAAGTCGCTTATTGGGCTAACCGGAAAAGCAGAAAGGGGACAACACGGGGGTTTTCGTGGCGGTTTCTTCGGAGACTTGGCAGTCTCCAGATTCAGCGGCGGGACTTCTCAGGCTGCGGCTGCCCCAC
>PVIY010011057.1:0-66599 GCA_004026745.1 Myrmecophaga tridactyla | reverse complement strand
CGGCTTGCTGGGTATTCTTGGAGTCATCACTCCCTCTTCTGCATCTCACTGGGAATAGAAGTTGATCACCTCGATGCTATTTAGGACCCCTTCTAGCACTAAAATTAGACAACTCTGTCCTGGGAGTTCTGAATAACCCTAGACCTGGGCGATTGTTTAGAGAACTCTTAAATTTTGCCTTGAAGACAATGATGTTGATTTTGGAGTGTGCAAAACACTCCTCTCTCTCTGTCTCCCGCTCACACGCCCCGACCGGCTCATTGCACTGCGTGAGTCTTGCTAACTTGGCCCCAACAGCCCGGACCTTGGCGGGCCCAGGCTCTGGTCTCTGCTGCCCTGGGCGCTGCCACGAGGGGCTGGGACCTTTGGGGAGATGGGCCCTGGAGTTCCAGCGGGAAGCAGAACTGCCACCCTCTCTTGCCTGGGTGCCCTAGGGATCCCCACCAGTGCCAAGTCTCCCCGAGGGGAGCAGCCTTATTCCCACGGGGGTGCTGGGGACTCAAGCTGTGAGCTGGGCCTGGAGTGCAGGCTCTTGAGCCTTTGGGGAATGAGCTCCAGGAAAGCCATGGCCGGCCTTTAGCAGGGAGGGCCCCGTGCAGACAGGAGTAGGGTGGGGGGCATGAGGTGGAGACGCGCCTGGGAATAGGTCAGTACATTTTGCACCTTCTAATAAGGACCCAGAGACAGGCGAGCCAGCGCTCCTGACACCAAAGAAACCGTGGTCAGAGGGGGGCCCCAGGACCAGCTGGGGTGGAATTGAGGAAAGGATCAGCCATCTCTGTCAGGTCTCTATGGAATCTCTGGGCTGTGCTGTGCATTTTGAGACCCAGCCATCTCCCCTGTGTGTTTGCTGGCAGGAAACACCTTCTAATCAATCACGATGTCCTAATTAGAACCTTGAGGATGGAAGGAAAATAACCAAACATATCATCTGGGCCTCCCAGGCAATCTTCACCAATTAGCAAACATTTAAAAGTATGCAGGGCTTGTTCAGGGCAAAAAGGAGTGTCTTAAGAGTGAGAGAGCTGGGTGCAAGCCCTAGCAGTGCCTCTTGCAGGAGGTGTGACCATTCTCGGTCCTCAAACCTCACTTTCTGTGCTCGCAGATGGAGGTAGCAGTGTCTGCTCTGTTTGCATCTCGGTGTGGCTGTGGGAGTTACACCCCATGCTTTCCTGAAATCAATGCATCTTTCCAAGGCAAAACTCAACCAAAGTGTTAATTTTTATTTACAAAATACCAACAGTAGTCAGGCTGCTGTTATTTGCCCTGTGTGCCTGCAGTTAGAGTTGTGGGGTCACTCAGTCATTCAACAAACATTGCTGACCACCTACTGTGCACCAGCTCCTGTGCTGGCCGGGCTCTGGGCATACCAGGAAGGTGAAGCCCCTCTCCTACTCCTGTTTCAGCATCCATCTATAGCAGGCACACCTCTCCTTTTTGGCCGTCAGCTTCTCAGTTCTATTCTGAGGCCTCATTCTCCCCACTCCCTGGCATCATGTGCTAGAAGGGATAGAGCAGAAAGAGGAGGTGCTGAAGTCAGCACTTGGCACAGGGCCACTCTGAGTGTTTCCATTCCCCGGGGCTGGCAGGATGGTGGCGACGTTGAGCGTGAAGTGGCGGCAGTACTGGGCTGGAAGGTTCCAGATGCCATTCTGATGCCAAATCCTTTGTAGCTGGAGATGGTGGCCTAAGGCTTTGCTCCTTTGCCCTCCTCCGCCCAGTGCTGAGTGCAGACTGTCTGCTGTAGTGTTTGCATTGCAGCAAAGAAGTGCTTTCTCCTAAGGGTTCAAATGCAAAGCGAGGGACTACCGAGTGGTGGTTCACCTTCAAGCCTGGGCAGGCAGGTACCCCACCCCTTACCCCCCTTTCTTGCTTCTGAGCACTACAGAGAGGTTTTGCCAGCTGACTCATGGGAACCGGTTTAAATTCCTGGTACAAGCAGCTGCCTCATTCCATCTGGGCTCATAGGTGTTGGGTGCATGTGCAAATACCCAAGAGCCCTCCCAGTCCCAGGGGAGGTGGGTGGGCACAGAGTATCTTGCCTACCTGGCTCTCCTGGCTGCCTGGCCACTGAGGCTGGTTCTTCTGGGCAGGTTCATTGTGCTCAGGCCTTAGGTGGAGTCGGGTGCCACGTCCTCACCGCTCATCAGCTTGGCTTTAGCCTTGCCCTCTCTGGTTTCATGGGCTGGGTCATTCCCACCAGCTGGTGGCCTGGGTCACAAGTGCTCTGGGCCTTCTGGGTGGGTGCTTCAGCATCTGGTGACCTGCCAACTAGGAAAAAGAGAGGCCAGGCTGGCTGTGTGGGATATGGAAAAAGCTCAGAATTCTGGCCATAGGTCTGAAGGAGGCAGGGCAGTTGACTTTAATAGGGACTGTGGAAACACCCGTTGGGGAACGGGGTCACCCTTGCATGCAGGGTTGAGACATTGCCGTTAGCTTCTGAGACATTTGACTACTTAGATGGCCAGTTGTAAATTCTGCTTCTGGTGCTTATACCTCCTGATTTGTGTCATTCACCTATTCCTTTGGTCAATCCATCCACCCATCCACACACCTCCTATGCATCCACCTGTTCATTAATCATCCATCCATTGTCCACTTATCAATCCACCCAACCATCCATCATCATCCGTCATCCACCTAGCCACCCGATGTCTGCCTGTCCATCCATCCATCTGTCCATCCATCTTATAACTCTCTATGGACTTCCACTGTCGCAGTTGTATTTCTCTTTAGGGTCATTATACTGCCTTTTATGGCTCATGGCACCCAAAACCTAACCACATATCTCCAAATTCTTCCTCAGTCACCTCCTTTCTTCCTTAAAACTGACCTCTCCTGTGTCCTGCCCTTTAGTGGGTCTATAAACGTAACATCTGTTTAGATCTGTTTAGGCTTTGAGGATGCTGGTGTTTTAATGACGGTGCTTCTATGGATAGTGAAAGTGAGTATGAGATAGAGTCCAGCTTTTCTGAGTCTGCCCAACTGTGGGAGACAGCTTGGGCCCTTCTTGGGTATGTTTAAGAAGAGCTCTTGATAAAGCTGAACTTGGGATTCTGACTTGTGGGAGATGAAACAAAGGCTCCCTATAATGTGCAGACAGGATTGGAGTGGATTTGTGCTGGGCCTTTTCTTGGGGAATTTATGGGCATCTCTTTGTATCAGGCAAGCTCAGTACACAGAGCAGAATGTGAGTTGTGTTGTGGTTAGCTTAGGAGAAAGCGACCTAATGTAGGGCATTAGGTGCTCACCCTGCCATCGGAAGGGCTGGCGGGCTAGGGGTCAGGAGGCTCTCCCACACCACTACTCCTTTCAGGGTCACACCCCCGCAGTAAGGGCTGCCATCTAGATCTCATTTGCCTGCTGCACTTGCTGCCAGGTCCCCATCCATGAGGCTGGTCTCCAGGCCTGGGTGCAGCACTATGGCTGCCTCCACGAGCCACGTGCCAGTGTGGGCCATGCCGAAAGGACGCAGCACCTGCCTGCCCGTTCCAGATATCCTGAGACTATGTCTTGAGGAGACTCTAACTTGTATGCAGGATCTGCCCACAGAGGGATCTGGGAGATGCAGTCCTTAGCTGTGCAGGCTGCAGAAGAAGGAGCTTGTTGGAAGGAGGGTGGGCTGAAGGTGGCAGCCCTTTCTGGATATCTCTTAGCCTCCTCACAGCTGCTGTCATGGCTGGTCCTGGGCACATGGGCACATGGGCACATAAGCAACAGGGCCCTTGTTCCCAGAGGCTTTTGGAGACCAGGGTGTGGTTCTTGAGAACTGACTGGCACATCCAGCTTGGCCATTACCTTAAACGGAGTGGACACCCTTGCTGGGTGCAGAGGCCACACTGTCTCTCATTCCTGTCTTCATTGAGAAGTGGGTCTTGTAAGGGGAGCCGAGGGCCAGTGTCTTCCCTGCTCAGCCATCAGGGAGGAAAAGAGCAAAGGTGTAGCTTGTGTTTGCTGAGTGTGTGTGCAGGGCTTGGGGTTCCCCTGTCTCTCCTGGCTTCGCGTGTTGGTCTCAGAGAAGTGAAGGGAAGTGCCAGCATCTTCTTACGAGGTGGTGACCCTGGGTTCCAAACCCACATCCTACTGTCCCCCAAGCTGGTGCTGTTTCCAGACAGTTTGCATCTGGGTAGAGGAACTGAGGCCCTGGGTTCGCTAGAAATTACTGTAACAGCAGCGGATTCTGGTATTGGCAGGAAGGAACTTGACCGATCCCTGCGCTGCCAGATGCTTCTTGGGCCCTTCCCACACCTATTTTAAAGGCTACAATATTTTTGTAGCTCTGGCACAGGAAGTCCCTGGCCGTAGAGCGGGTGGCACAGGGCCTGGGAAAGGCCCAGTGGCTTCTTCCACTTGCTGCAATAGAGGCTTCTAAACCTGCCCACAAAGGCGCCTGGAAAACAGCTCTCCCCTTTAACAGCTTCACAGGCCTGAGATCTGAGCAGAGCATGGCAGGCTTGCTTTGATGTGCATCCAAGAACACCCAGCTGTGATCCTTGGTCCCTTCCCCTGGCCACCTCCAATCTTGGAACCGAATCTCAGGGATGGGCCAGAGCTCGGCACTCGGTCCTTATGGCAGGTGAGCAGTGGCCGGTGGCCCAGACTGGGACTCGGCCATGCCGTCCTCCTCAAATGCCTGCCCTGACATTGCTTCTGATGTCAGATAGATAAACGCTTTGTGGTGGTCCAGGGGGCACGTTTCTGGAGCCAAGTGCTCCCAAGGTGCCACAGATGTAGGAGGAACTGACCATGCTGAGTGGGGACTGGGCCCTGGGCAGGAGCCGAGCCCCCCCAGGAAGAATGGAAGCAGGACGAGAGGCAGCGGCTCAATCAGCAGGTGGAGACAAGCCACCAGCAGTAGCGTCCTGAGCTCTCTGGACAGTCCGTACCTTCTGCCTTGTGCACTGGTTTCCATTCCAGGCAGAAATGAGACATTCCCTGCCCCACCCCCGGCCATGTTTCTGGTCTTTGATTAAATGGATAGCAGGACTGCAGCAAAGCCAAGGTGTCGAAAGGACACTGATGAAGCAGGAGCCTCTGGAATCAGGGCACGCGGCACCCTCTCCAAGAACTGTGGTCTGGAGGACATCTTGGGGGAGGGAGAAGATCCTGATTTTCCCTTCCACCCAGGTGTCCTTCCGAGCCTGGCCCAGCTGCCTGGGCTTCCTTGCACAGCCAGCTTGTCCTCCCTGGGACCCTGTCAGTGCCTCCCTGCGGCCCCGCACTCGCTGCCTCCCGGAGGCAGCCTTCTCTGTCTGGGCAGCTCCCTTGTGCAGGGCTTGCCAGGTCACGCCGTGAGGATGCCTGGCCATCCGCAGCCCCCTTGGCTGAGGCTCCAGGTAGGGAGCTGGCTGCGGGCTGGCTGCAGGATCCCCCAGGCACCGGCGAAGGGGAAGGTAGCATTGGCAGTCCTTCTTTACCTCCACTACTTCCACCCTTGTCAATAAAATGGAGTTTTCCTCTTGAGTGAGTCCTGGGCACAAAATGACACTAACCTGGGGTACAGGCCCTCAGTAACTTGAACATTGCAGGAGGGCCAGAGAGCCTGTCTTTAGTGACCCTGCCTCTGCACCCTTCGTTAGTAGTGCCTGTCAGAAATCTAATTGCAGCTGGTCCCCACATTAAGGTGAATTTGTTGCTGTGTAGAGGCCCTACTTCAGGCACAGCTCGATCCAGGTGCTCGGTGTGCCCAGAGTCTGTCTCTCTCTCTCTCCATCCTGGACTCTCTTTCTCTGTGTGGCGGCCTCACTTGCAGACATGAGCTCCCAACCTTGGTGGAGCTCCAGGTCACTATCCTCTCCACCTGGACCCCAGAACAGAGACCCTTCCTTTCCCAGAGGACAAGTCCCCAGGATGGGTTTCATTGGCCTGACCTGAACCGGTCACCTGGAACGAGGAGGTATTGTGCGGAGTGGACAGGTGGGGCCCAGATGCCCTGGCTCCCGTGGCTGGGTGTGGCCTGGCTCCATCCACACGCCCCTGGCAGGCGGATGCTTACGGCCGGGCTCTGGTGGAAGCTTAGTCTGTCACTCCCACAGGGAATTTGAGTTTATTTTCTCTGCCTGGCTTCCCAGGGTGCCGCTTGTTTGTAGTAATGTGAGCTGAACTTTGCGCATGAAGCTGATTTGTTTGGGGGCAGGCCCGTGGTTTCTAAACCTTGTGGTCAGCACAGCCGGGAGAGTCTGAGCTGCAGGATGTAATGAGGGACCATGGGTAGGAAGAAGCCACCTTTGTGTTTGGGGGGAACTGTGGAGCTTTCCAGTAAATTCTGGGCCTTAGGTTAGTGTCAGCTTTTCCTCGGCCCTCTGGTGCTGCTGTCCTCTGAGGAGCCCCTGGAAATTTCCGGTGTGGGGGGGGAGAGGGGCAGGATCCTCCCCCGGTTCTTAGTGGAGGGGGGGGATGGAGACTGTATATTGGCCATAAATAAACATGGGAAAAGTGCATTTTAATTGCATAACAAGGAGGGTTAAACTGTGACAAGGGCTTTCCCTTTTGTTCTGCTTAGGAAGGACAAAGGAGGAGCAGCTGCCCCGCTATTGCTTACCATACATTGCACGTACCATCAGCCCTTTCTGTCACCTCTGCCAGCACCCCCAGTCCTTTGTGAGGGTGATCCTATCACATGGGGCTTTCGCAGCCTTTAGGACGACCATTTGGGGACATCTGTTCCTTATGTGACTAGTAAGAGGAGGCAGTCATGGGCTGTAGACCTGTAACCCTCCTTGGGTGGCAGTTGAGGGCTTCAGCTGGACAGGCAGTGTAAGTGCCCAATGACGAAGGTGGGAGGAGGCCCAGGCGCCGCAAGCGGGGACGGGCCGGTGTGGGGCTCCCGCAAGCAGCCGGGCGCTCGCTGTTGCTGCTGCTGAGCTTTCGGTTTGGGTTTCTCCGCCCTGAGATCGCCCGGTACCCTTAGCGTCTTCTGAGCATCAGACATCGGTGGCTGCGGGAGTAGCGGTCGGGTGGGTTCCCAGTTCACCTCACCCGGTCTGGGGTGTTCCTGCACAGGTGAGCCTGGGCTGCGGCGGCTCCTTTCCTCTCTGTGGCTAACCTCGCACCTCCCTTTTCTCATTTCAGCTCAGCCAGCAGATCTCCTGAAGGTTCTAGACTTTCCCAATTTGCCTGATGGAATAACAAAGACAACAGGCTTTTGCACAACACGGCGCTCTTCCAAAGGTCCGGATGTTGCTTACAGAGTCACAAAAGACGCGCAGCTCAGTGCACCCACCAAGCAGCTGTACCCTGGTAAGAGGTGCAGGCTCATGTCCTGGGGTGGGTGGTGAGGGGTGTGCTGGAGCCCACCCCCAGTCAGCTTGCAGGGCCGGGAGAGTCCTGCCTGGCTCTCCGGCAACATCTCTCCTTAGCCACATTTGACTCCGGTATCGTGCAAGCACCCTTCCCAGCAGCCATGGCATGCCCCGGACGGTGAGTGCGTGAGGCCTCGCCTGTCCCCATGGCTTCTCCAGGTGGATGCATCTCCAGCTCAGGTGGGCAGCCAGGATCCCGAATGCAGAAAGGGGAAGGGTGGTTCACAGGAGACGAGGCAGGAGGAGCTTCAGGGTCGTGGGAGAGGAAGCACTTCCAGACAGAAGCTTAATTGAGGGCGATGATGGGAAGTGGCCCATGAGTCACCCATTATGGCTCCCTACAGGAGGGTGAGAGGCTTTTAATGAGAATCAATTGCCAGGCTCTGGATGTCTGCTTTTAATTACATACCCAGAGCAGGCGGGAAGCAACATGCGCTGCTAACGTGCAGCCGAGTTGTCCTGTCACCCAGCCTTGGAATAGTGCATGACATCCCCCACCTGCCCCTGAGTCAGTTAAATCCTCCGGGCTTGTCTGGACATGTATAAATAAGGTAAGTAAGCTGGTGACCGATGACCTGTCCCCCTTCCTTGGGCACTCGTGGCCTGGCCTGGAATGAGCTCCCCTTTCTGATTCAGATAAGAAGGGGACCAGGGGCCCTGGGGCATGCAAGCTCACCTGGTGAAGGGTTCTTTATCAGAAGAGGCCCGTGCACTGTCTTTAGTGACCAGCGTGTGACCCTGACATTGAACCCAGACATGGGGTGGTCTTAGGACCGGTCATGGGTCTGTCAATCCCACACACCTGCTGGGTCCCTGCAGGACACGTCTTTTGCCACCTGCATTTTTGCTTCTCTGACCCTTTTGGTCATAGCTCTGCGCCCGACCTCAGCTGTTTTATCAGCCTTCTTTAAGTCTGCTGTGATGCTGAGAAGTTTGAGGGAATGACGTATAAGTTTTTTCCAGAATGCCATTGGGGATCGATGTGCTCACTCAGAGTCCCTCAGTCCCTGCCTTGTAGCTCTGCAGAGTTGGGGTGAGGCAGCTGAGGACCCTTCATGGATCGGGGTCCCTCAAAGAGCTCACCTTTGAGTGGTCCCTCACTAGGTGGGCTTTGGACCCCCTTCCTGGGGATGTCACTGTCTTGGTTCCCTGGCACACTGGTTGCGAGGGGATGCCATCTTTCCTAACCACCCACCTGCGGGGATTTCATTTCCCATGCATCCGGCAGCATGCTCTGGAATCACCGAGTGAGTGCTCCTTGCCAGGTTTGCTCCGAGTCAGCCCGCTTTCCTGCCCTGTGCACCAGGTTGAGCATTCCCAGTGTAGAGAGACTGGGAGGGGCGAAAGCTTGCAAGGCTCAGCTGCCCACGAGCACCTCGACTCTGAGCTTATTCTAGAACATCCTCTGAGCAACAGGAGCATGATGTCACACGAAAGGACACAGTTTGGAAATAAGGGGTCCTACCCCTGGAGGTAATCCATAGTCAATTAGTTGATGATTAGCTCAGTCCTGCTTGTCACCCAATTCAGTGTTACTGACAGGCAGATTTCCTGGAATATGTGTCTTTATACCTTCCACCCCTGCCTCCCCTTGGAATTTCTTGAGGCAAAAACTATTGTAGGGCCACAGGAATGTGGGCTAATTGTTGGGAAATCTATTATGCACTCTTATGAATAGTAATATAAGGAATTTTTTTTTAAGCACAATGGGCTTAGTTCAGTTGGATGGGTCCATCTGTAGCAACTGCCTCAGTAATGATGAGAAAAACTGGAGGTAGCTTCGGAATTTCTGTGGCGTCCCTCTGCAGCTCCCAAAGTGTTGTGTCAGGAAAAGCTGTTAAAGGAGCCTTATTCTATATCAGTGTCATACGATTTTGCAAACGTCAGAGCCAACTGAATGATGCGGCTTCCCTGTTCCTTTCTCTGTTATAAAACTCCAAGTGAGCTCATCATCTTTCCCCCTTTTTGCTTTGGTTCCACCAGGCCCCCGGTGGTTTTAGGACCTCTCACTGTGGTGGGGCTTTGAGGGTCCATTTCAAGTTCTCCATGAGATGAGCGCTCAAACCACTTGCCTTTTGCCCAGACCGAGTGCAGCCATCTCTCTGAGATGTCCTGCCTGCTTCCCGGGTCACTTTGGAAGCTCGGCCGGCTTACCCACCATGCGGAGCGATGGTGTGGTGGGGTTGACTGGACCAGGGCCTGGGGCATGATGGCGTGACGTGAGCACATATGCCTGTGCAGGCCTCTTGAGCTGGAAGCCCGTGTCCAGGTGGCCAACTTCTTGTCTAAGTTTCCTGGAGCTGCTGCCCCTCTCCTTAGAGGCCATGGGGATCTGGGTCACTGTGGAGTGCCTAATGGCCTTGGCCTAGACATGGCCCCCTTCCTCGCAGGCCTGGCTTAAGCTCAACTCTAACCTCTGCCCACATTGCCCTTTTTCATTTATTCAAAAGCTCTTGTATGAAGCACTTGCCTTCTGGGCCCTGGAGATGTAGCCATGAACAAAGCAGACAGAAATTCTAGCCTTCTCTTGACTGGGCAAATCAAGCCTCCAAGGCTGAAGGCTGGTCACGGGCCTTATCCTCTTGTCCCCCGAGGAGGGGCGGTGTCCACTGCCGCTTTCAGGCATGACGTGCACGACATTCCACCTCGGTCTCCCAGGTTGTCCTGGCTGCTCAGACCCCAGGATTCTGGATTCTGAGATCAGTCTGACCGGGGAGCTGGTCTTGACGCCACAGCCTTCTCCCGAATGGCTGTTTAGTGGGGGGCGTCGGTGCACAGAGGCTGGAAGGGTCCGAGGATGATGCCAGGCCAAAGCAGAGCCTGCCCCATGACGCTGGGGGTGGGAGCAGCCCCGCGAGGCCTGGAATTTGCTCGCCTGCGTCCTGCCTGCACTGGGGACATCATGCCCTGGTAGGACTGGCCTGAGACCCCAGAAGGAGCCACTGAATATCAGAGAGGCGGGTGTTTCCCACGAAACTGCCGGTGCTGCCTGGGGACACTGGGCCTGCCCGGAAGCTCCCGGGGGCCGGCAGTACCACTTGGACTGCTCAGACTGGGAGAAGTGTGCGACCTGGGATGCCCTCAGGCCCCTCACTGGCCCCTCGGAAGAAAACCTGAGCACAGCAACTCCCCTTCCTGGCCCCCGTGTTGTCTCCTCAGACACCTGAAGCTGGGGAAGTCCAGGCCTACCCCAAGCCTTCGCTTCTCTGTGTCAGCACCCCAGCTTCCTCCTGTGTGCGGGGGCCATGGACTGGGGCTCCCCCTGCATCGTGTCCCCCCACCCCAGCAATCTGCTCGCCAACACCCCCCTTCAAGCAGGCCCAGTGGTGCCTCCCCACCCCCTTCGCCAGCACCTCCGTCACTGCCCTAGGCTGTCCCCCCACAGCGGGGCTCAGGGCCCCCATGGCTGCCCCGTCACTGTCGTCTCGGGGGCCTGGCTCGCGGGGTGCCTGGGACGCAGCAGGGACGCGTCACGAATGGTCACGCGAACAAATCCAGTGATCGATCCGTCTGCCCAGGACCTGTTTCCTTGGCGTGGTATGGTGCGGTTTGATCACAAATGCATTTATTAAGCTCCTAGAGTGCTCCTGTGCCTCCGGGCCTCGGCTGAAGTAAAAAGGATGTAACTGGGTCCCTCGCTGAGCGCCCCCCCGCCGCAGCCGTGACTTCCGTCTGAGAAATGAAATGTGACGTGTCCGGCAGCCAACTCCTGTGCCCAGGACGCCCGGGCGGAGCGGATTATCCTGCCAGGGACGAGAACGGACCGTCTCTAAAGTGACAATAAATCCATTGTTATGTTGCCAGGAGCTAGATTAGTGTTAAGCATAATTTATCCTTTTAGCTTATCTGAGCTGAGAAAATGTGTTACCATAGAGATTTTAAAAATCGAGAAACAGCCTTTTAATGAGCTGCTGGCGGGAGGTGAAGGTTGGTCTCGAGCAGCGCATCCCGTCGGGAAGGCGAGCTCTCTCGTTTCCCAGCCTTTCCGCTCTTCGGGACGCAGTGATGACTGGAAGTGGCGCAGAGCTGTTGTGGGTGGGACAGGTGGGACAGGTGGCTCACCTGCAAATGGGAGCCAGCATGTCACTGAATCAAATCACACCTGCCAGTCTGCCCTGGTGGTCAGGGACCTCGTCCCGAGCCCCCAGCACCCCTTTCGCAGGGACAGGATGGGACCAGCCAGTGCTGTTGGCCTCGCCGGCTGGGACCACTTCATAAACATGCCGTGGAGGCATCGCTAAGGCCGTGTTCTTGGATGCCCCCTCCCGCGCCCCACATTTAAAGGATAGTGTGAAGCTGATGGCTGCATGGAAATGTTGGCCTCAGCCAATCTGTTCCCAAGTGGCCCTTGCCTGGAGTGGAAGGGCAGCCCTAGTGGCTCCATCTTAGATGGACATGACTGCCCTGGCTGACCCCATCAGGTAGAAGGAGGGGCTTTGATCAGGTCCGCTGTGGCCCAGTCTCCTGGGTGGAGGGCCAGGGCCAGGGCGTAGGGCACTGCAGACAGGTCTACACAAGCAGCTGTGTGACCCAGGGCTGGGAACCTTGGGCTTTCCCCATAAGAATCTTTCTGGAGGGATTTGGGATCACAGAGTAGGTTCTCCAACCTGCCTCTGTCATGGCCTGAGGCTCTTACTCAGATCTCTGAGCTTGCTTTGGGGCTGGTTGGTTAGAGTGTCTGAAGCAGCCCTGGCCCCTCTCTGTACTCGGCCCTCGAGACCTGTCCCCTTGCTGTGTCCTACAGAGGGCGGGAAGGCTGCTGCAGGCCATCTTCTCCTCCACCCCATGGCAGCCTTAGGGTGCCATCAGCCCGGTGGTCTGTGATGTCCCCTTCTCCCTGCATGGCTCCCTGCAATAATCCCTGCTTGAATAGCTGCAAGCAGGAGAGGCTGCACTGCAGTTCCATCAGCAGAGGGCACTCACAGATAGCGTCTCTGGGGCCATCTGCCAGCCCAGCCCAGCTCTGCACCAGGTGGGAGCTAATGACTCTCAGGGTCCATCTGGTCAACCTCGTTGCAGTCTAATGAATGGGAGGACCTAATCAGAGTTGGCTGTTCCCCCTCGTGCCCATGAGCCAGGTCTGCAGCTTCTGGCATTAGTCCGAGGCGGCCGGGCAGTAGTTCCAGGCCCCTCACTTTCACCACCTGGGATGCCACCCCTTCCGGCTGGTTCTGAGGAGCGTGCCGACTCAGGCTGAGCATTTCTAGATGACTC
The DNA here is from genome assembly GCA_004026745.1 of Myrmecophaga tridactyla. Lineage (NCBI taxonomy): Eukaryota > Metazoa > Chordata > Mammalia > Pilosa > Myrmecophagidae > Myrmecophaga > Myrmecophaga tridactyla. Next base: position 54,084 of record PVIY010011057.1, on the reverse strand, counting down.
AGCTGCACATCGATTAGCTGCACACTCTCTGTCAGCCCCGGTGCTAGGTAGAATTGCAGATTGCACATGGTGCAAGAATGGCTGCCTTTGCCATCAGGATCGATAGAGAGGAGAGGTCCAGCCTTCCTGATACACCCTTGGGCGAAGGGCAAACATGTCCAGAGGACCAAGGAGCTTAGAGCAGGCTGGCCAGGGCCAGCTTGGAGCTGGCTACTGATGACTTCGGGGGTGTCTGGTCCGTGTTGTAAAGATGTTCCCTCCCATCAATGCACCAGATTTGTTTTTTGTTTTATTTTTTGCATTGATATCTTTTGGTTTCCTTCTCCCCTTTTCTCCTTCTGTGCATGTGAACAAGGAAATGTTAAAAAATGCAATTCTAAAAACATGTCCCAAACCCATTGCCAGTGACCCCCCCCCCCCCCACCACATACACTCTTTTTCCCTTCAGCGGATGTTGATGAGATACACTAGGCACAGTTTAGGCATTCCAAAGGATACAAAGATGCATTAAAAACAGGAAGCTCACATTCCAGAAGATTCTAATTGGGATTTATACACAGGTGTGTTGAGCTGAAGAACTGAGACGAGAGCGCTGAGGGTCCGCAGAAGGAAGGAACACTTGGGCTTCCTAGAGGGCTTTGCATTTGAGCTGAGCCTGAGGGAGTAGACTCTGACGCATGGCATTGGGGAAGGGCAGCAGGGACGGTTTTAATCAGAGGGCAGATGTGCGGTGACACCAGTGCCCACCATGTGCACCGGTGCCCACCATATGCAGCAGACCCCGCCAGGTCCCCGGGCTGGTTTTCTGCAGAGCCACACGCCAGGCCTGGTCGGAGGCTTCCCTACAGCCTCTTTATCTCTGTCCTCTGTTCCAGCATCGGCGTTTCCCGAGGACTTCTCCATCCTCACCACTGTGAAAGCCAAGAAGGGCAGCCAGGCCTTCCTGGTCTCCATCTACAACGAGCAGGGCATCCAACAGATTGGCCTGGAAATGGGCCGCTCCCCCGTCTTCCTCTACGAGGACCACACAGGGAAACCGGGCCCCGAAGACTATCCCCTCTTCAGGGGCATCAACCTGTCGGATGGCAAGTAAGTGGGCACTGGCTGTAACCCAGTCCCCCTCCCACCAGAGGGATGGAGCAGGGTGCCTCCAGCCCGCTGGCCAGATGTGGGGCATGAGGACAGCTCACACAGCAGACGGTGCTTGGACGTCCCAGGGAGCGGCACTGTACCGAGAGCTCTGGGCTGGGAGTCCTGAGCCTAGGTTCCCTGTGACTTCGGGCAGCTCCTTCTCCACCCTGGGCCTCCAGTTCCCTTCTGTAAAATGCACTCAAGTATATTGAATGCTTGTCTGTTGTATCAGAAGGGACGTGGGAGGCTGTAGTTATACTCAACTTGTTCCAGAAGGATTGAAACCATCCTACAAGGAAACGGACATGTCAATGTGTGAGTGAGTGATTAAAAACACAAAAAGCAGGGCTTGGCAGGATTTTCTGTTGGGTGGCACTGTGAAAGCCGCCCCTGCCTTGGCTAACACTCCTGGGTGGCAGCCATGCTCTGGCAAGGCCTTCAAGGCTTGGTCCTCGTGTTAATCCTTAATTGACAGTTCTGTCCAGATCCATCGAGTCTGCCTTTTCTGAGCAAAACTCAGCTTATCATCAGTGGTCCAGATGATCTGTGGGAGACAGCACCGTCCCGCTAATGTCAAGGCAATACAGCCTCCTCCCTCTTTCTCTGATGGCTGTGATGGCTGCCGGCGTCGGGCCTGCTCCCTCAGCGTGTTCTTGCTGTGCCTTCCCCACGGGCCCACTGGGTTTGGGCCGTTGTCCCCAGTGCAGAGATGACAGGTCGGAGATTTAGAGAGGTTGAGCGGCCCACACGATGACATGTAGCATTGCTGGGACGTGAGCCTGGGCTTGTCGGATTCCGGAGGCTGAGCTGTCAGCCCCGCTGCCCTGCCGTGTCTGGGCAGGAGATGGGGATTCTTTATCGCCTCCTGAGTAATCTGGAGCAAAAGCCAGTTGTATTGGCGTCCGGGGACCCCAGCCGCCTCTGAACCTGCCCGGGCTGTCTGTGTCTTTGCAGGTGGCACAGAATCGCTCTCAGCGTCCACAGGAAGAATGTCACCTTGGTCCTGGACTGCAAAAAGAAGGTCACCAAGTTCCTGGATCGCAGCAGCCACCCCAGCATCGATGTCAACGGCATCATCGTGTTCGGCACCAGGATTCTGGACGAGGAAGTGTTTGAGGTGAGCGGGAGCAGGCAGGGGTCCCAGGGTCCCGCCCGGGGAAGGCGCCCCATGAGGGGTCGCTCTCGTCTTCAGACCCTGCCCCGAAGGCCCATCTCCGTCCTCGGGGACCAGTTGGCACTGGGACGTGGCTGTGGCATCTCTGCCGGAAGCTGCCACCACTGTCAGGAGGGACGTGCGTGGCCCATGGCGATGGTGGTGACACGGGGAGAACAGTGGCACCGCACTTTAAGTCCCAGCCCGGGAAGGACGGGGGTCCCTGGGGAGCCTCATAGAAACATGCAGACCACCTTCAGGTATCCAAGGGGCTGTCCTGGGGATGGGGTACTTGCGCCTTCTGGGAGAGCTTGGAGGGTGGAGCTCCCCAGGGAGTGGAAGCCTCAGGAAGGCATATACCGGCTTAGTTAAGAGGTGTTCCAACTCAGCAGTGTCCAAACTGGATCTAGTCCGGAGCTTGTCTCTCCCGGGAAATGCAGCAGAAATTGGGGAGCGGGAGATTGAGCAATGCAGATCTGGGGGACTCCCAGTTCGATCTCCAGAGTCTTGCTTTCTCGCCTTGATAGACTGGGGTCAGCTAAGCTGGAGTTGGAAAGCGTTGTTCTGCTGCCAAAAGGCAGTTTGAGAACCTCTGCAATTGATCGCTGATTCCCAGGTGCCCCAGGCCTTGGTATCACCCAGGAGCCTTTAGAATTCAGATTCCCAGGCCCCGCCTTCTGAGGTGCTGCGGCCCCAGGCTTGTGGCAGGCCTTGGAATCTGTATTTCTAGAAAGAGTTCAGATGACTTGCTCCCTCAACCAGAAACGTCTGTTGGATTTTCTTTCCTTTCACATATTTGGGCTTTATGGAAGTTTTTCTTCAAACCAAGGGCTCTGTGGCTAAAGCGTGTTTGAAAAGCACTAGGCTAGGCCATTTCTGAGGCTGGCCTAGCGCTCAGATTTTATCTCCAGGGACAGAGGGAGGAGAGCATTTCCTCAGAGGAACTCTCCAAAGCCACCGTGAGCCCCCCTGAATATCTCACCCACTCAGCCGGGCTTGGTTCCAGTGACCCCTGATGATTTCCCATCGTTGGCCATCAGTCCTTGAGTCTGTGCATCTCCTCAGTGACCAGGGCCCTGGCCAAGCTGGACGCCAGCACACTCTGGTATTGCGTCCACACTCGACCTCGTGGTGGCCCTCTGCCAGGGAGTTCTTCACCAGTGGGAGAAATACCTGTGCTTTTTCCGTTTCTGTTAAATGGTTGCGACGTCTCCTGGGGGAGGGTCCCCTAAGCATGTGAGAAGAATGAAATTCTTCTCTTCTGTAGCATTTCCTGGGAACAGGTAGCTTAACTACGAGAAGCAGGTAGAGCAGGGGCCAACCGGGTGGGGGGAGCACTCAGCTTAAATCCCGAGAGCTGGATTTGGGGCCTTGGGCAGTGCTCTAGCATGTCTAAGCCTCGACTTCTTCACCTGTAAAATGGGGTGATAAATGTACCTACCTCTGAGCTTGGTAAAAGTGACAAGCGGCCACGTGCAGTTAGGCACAAGCACACTGCTTCCCTCGACGTAAGTGCTTCGTAGCTGCTTCATGTTCTCAGTGGTGACCCCCGCAGGTAAGCAGGTGGAAAGGTGGGCCACGGCCCCATTAGTTTCCCCATCTGAGAAATGGGCAGCATAATAGTCCATACCTCATTTTAAAATTAAATTATGTTGTTTAGTTTTTCTTTCTCTTTTTTTAAGGCAGTTTTATTGAGATGCATTTCCACACCATATACTTCATCCAAAGTGTAGAATCAGTGTGGCTCACAGTATCACCCCATAATTGTGCATTCATCACTGAAATTAATTTTAGAACATTTTCATTACTCTAAAAGAAAAAAAGAGAAAACCCAGAACATCCCATACCCTTATCCCCAGGCCCCATCAGTGACCCCAGTGCTGGTCACTGTTAATGAAACATTTAAGATAATTACTGTTAGCTCTAACTCATAGTTCACAAGGGGTACACTTTTTCTCCCCCATATACCACTCTGTCATTAACTCCTTGCAAAAGTGTTGTGCATTTGTTCTGGTTCACAACAGGGCCTTTTTATATTTGTGCACTTATTCATGGGCATTGTCCACCAAAAAGGTTCACTGTGTTTTGCATTTGCATACTTGAACCTCCAGCCTTCCTTCTGGTGACATCCATGACTCCACACTTCCCCTTTGCACCACACTCACCCACCTTTCAGCCCTGCCAGTTATTCTCACAATAACGTGCTGCTCTCACCTCTGTCCTTTTCCACACATTCAGATTCACCCTAATTAAACATTCTGCACGTCTTAAGCAATTGCTCCCCACCCTCTGGCCTCCTTCTATATCCCGGTAAACTATATTCTAGATTTTATACCTGTGAGTTTAAATATTAGAATTGTTTCACTTCAATGAGATCATGCAATATTTGTCCTTTTGTGTCTGGCTTATGTCACTGGACACGATGTTCTCAGGGTTCATGCATTTTGTCACATGCTTCAGGGCTTCATTCCTTTTTACTGCTGAATAATATTCCGTCGTCTGTATACGCCGCGTTTAGTTTATCCATCCATCTGTGGGTGGACACTCGGGGTTGCTTCCATCTTTTGGCAATCGTGAACAATGCCGCTGCAAAGCTCGATGTGCAAGACTGCCCGCTCTCCAGTCTTCTGGCTGTATCCTGAGTAGTCCCCCCACCCATTTGCAGGGTGAAGCACGTGGAAGGGGGATTCCATGTCCGCATGCATGCGTGGCCCACTCTGTGTGTCCTGTCACTGTTCCCAAGTATTAGTATTAAAGAACAGGAACAACTCTGAATTTTCAAAATGAAATGAGCCTCGAATTTAACCTCCCCTCCTTGCCTCCTTGGGCTTGTCCTCCCAGCAGACACTGCAGGCAGCAGAGTTCTGTTGGCACTCGTAGGTCACAGATACATCTGGAATCTGCCTCTCTGGGGAGCCGGGGGGCCCCGCTTGTGGACTTCCATTTGAACAAGAGAGTCTCAGCTGTGGCTGCTGCAGCCCCTGTTAGTAGTGAGAGAGTTTTGTGAACACAGGCTCACAAAATGGTGTGACAGAGGCGATTCCCCAGCCCTGGAGTTCCCGGCCGGTAGACGTGTCTGCATTGGAAAACCAGAGCTTTCTTTGTTAATGAAGTCACCAAAAGCAGTGGGGCCATTAGTGGCCCCCAGCCAACTTTTTGTTTTTTTCTCCCCATGACAGTGTTAGGGATAAGTTGAGTGGGTTGGCCTCCCGTGCTCAGCCACCCTATGTCCTGTTGTAAGGGAAACAGAACTTTTCTTTCTTTGAAAATAAAAGTGATTTAACTCTTTAGCTTCCCCTCCCCTTTTAACCACGTGGCTGCTCCGGAAGGCTCTGAGAAAGGAGGGACCCGCACTGTTAAATGTGCTTCTGCAGCAGCCCCCTGCGTCCCCTGGAAGGACATGTTCTGCTGTCCTGCTCTGCAGGCGCCTGGGAGCCAGGCCTCTGTTACCTTGGGGAGGGCCGAGGCCCTGCTGGCACCTGCAAGTAGAACTTGGTGCCATGGCATGTTTCCAAACTGGGTTTACTCAACTCTAGACAGTTTGCAGGGGCGCCAGGGCTTTTCCTGGGGTATGTGTAGCTCCACAGAGGTCCCCTCTGCCCACAGTGAGGGCCCATCAAGGCACAGAAGTGGAGACAGACTGCCAGGGGCCAAGAGGTACCCTCCCCACAGCCCCTGTGGCTCTCCAGATGCTACCTCACCTACCTGGGTGCATGCTCTGCACCAGGGTATGTGGCCCTCGCAGGTGCCAGCAGCCCCTACCTTCTCGGATCTGGCCCCCTCTGCTCCCCCAGCCCTAATCTGAGCCTTGCTGTAATGGGGAAGACATGCTCGACCCCTCCAAAGCCAGCCAGGAGGGGGTGGGTATGCTGGCAAGCATGTAGACCCCACGGGTCTTGGGGAGCACGTTCTCACTTCCCACTCCCAGCTGGTGACCCTGAGCCCGTGGCCGTGCCTGTCTGAGCCCAGCGCCCTCGCCTGTAAGGTGAGCATGACAGGCCGTGGGAGGGTGGGCGGGAACTTCCGGGACTTGCCTGTACTTCTGAGGGCCTCTGCAGCCCCCTGCCCCAGAGCCATGCCTGGTAAGCTGGCAGTCACCCCAGGGCTCTCTGGCCCACAGTTGGCAATGGCAGGGACAGTTCTAGTGGCCGTAACAGAGGCACGTTTCTCTATTTGGGCCCAGGACCTCAGGCTATCCTCTGTCACCTCGGCTCTTATGATGCAGGAGCCAACTCCCCTTTTAAGCTGTTGTATATTTCAAGGGACAACAAGACTATTCTAGTTTGCTAGCTGCCAGAATGCAATATACCAGAAACAGAATGGCTTTTAAAAGGGGGAATTTAATACGTTGCTAGTTTATAGTTCTAAGGCCGAGAAAATGTCCCGATTAAAAACAAGTCTATAGAAATGTCCAATCAAAGGCATCCAGGGAAAGATACCTTGGTTCAAGAAGGCCGGTGACGTTCAGCGTTCCTCTCTCATCTGGAAGGGCACATGGCGAACATGGCATCATCTGCTAGCTTCTTCTCCTGGCTTCCTGTTTCGTGAAGCTCCCGGGAGTCGTTTTCCTTCTTCATCTCCAAAGGTCACTGGCTGGTGGACTCTGCTTTTCATGGCTATGCCGTTCTGCTCTGCTCTCTCTGAATCTCTCTCTCCAAAGATGTTTCCTCTTTTATAGGACTCCAGTAAACTAATCAAGACTCACCCAAATGGGTGGAGACACATCTCTACCTAATCCCGTTTAGCAACCACTCTTGATCACTCAAAATCACATCAAGATGTGACTCCCTAAGTCCCATCTCCAGGGAGATGACCTAATTATAGTTTCAAACATACAGTACTGAATAAGGATTAGAAGGAACAGTTGCCTTTCAGAATGGATTTAGGATTAAAACATGGTTTTTCTAGGGGACATACATCCTTTTAAACCAGCACAAAGACCAAACAGACCATGTGCTTGAGCTTTCTCTGAAGTCCCTGGTGTTTAAAAGAAGAGGTCCCTGAGGCCAGGGGAGGAGGGGGCTGGGGAGGGTGCCAGCACCCTTCTCCCTTGCCAAGAGACCCAAAGGAAAAGGCTTGTGGGGCAGATTAGTGCCCCCTCCTTCCTTTCCTATAGCCCAAGATCTCACTCAGCCATCCTGGTCCCCAAGCCGAGGAGACACCCAGGCCTGGTCCGGTCTCACAGGATGGGGTGGTAGGAGTTGGTGGGTGCTCAGGCTCGCCCTGCCCAGGTACTGCCTGGCTGGCCATCCGCCCATCCTGCTGACAGGGGACATGGCCAGGCTCCACACTCTCAAGTGGAGGGTCCCGAGGCTGCCTGGGGTGCCATGGTTTCTTTCATCTTTCATCCTCTCCTGGAACACGTGTGCTCTGTCACTGGTGAGCGCCGGGGTCCCAGGGACTGGCTCCTGGGCCTTGAGTGGGAGCAGGGGCGAGGCTGGCTGAGCATGCCCTGGGGCAGGTCTGCAAAGAAGGACCCTAAGGGCCTCCCTGTGCAGGAAAACATGTTGTTTCCTTCCAAAGCTGAGCGTGGAAGGAGGCATTTGGACTTTGCATTTTCAGAAATGTAGACACAAATGCCCCGGAGAGTGAGAGGCTTCCAGCAGGAGGTGGGAATGGAGGTGGGAAGCATGCCATCTTTTCCGTAGCCTGGAGAAGCAGGCTGGGGATGCTGACAAGGGCTGATCCGTGAGGACATGCCTGCTGTGTCCTGGGCAGTCAGTCGGCCCCCACGCCCTGGAAGGAGCAGAATCACGTTGCCATTTCACAGCTCAGGATGGCAGCACCAGAGAGGCTGAGTCACCAGCCCAAGGTCACCCAGCAGGATTGTGGCAGGCAAGATCAGTCCCGGGGTGTGTTGGAGACAAGAGCCTGATTCTTGATTCTTCAGCTCCGCTCCTTCCCTCCTGGCGTGGATGGCAGAGCCTTCAGGCCCCACTGCTCTGTTCCTGGGGTGTTGCGTGGGCCTTAAGGCGATTGGAGCCCCATGGGTCTGGGAAGTTCTAGAATCTTCCCAGGTATAGCTGGCCCTTTCGCCTGGCAAGCGAGCTCCACCCCTGAGCTGCCACTCAGTCCCAGCGTGTGCCCCCCCATCCAATGTGAAACGTGGCAGCCCAGCTTCCCTGACGTAGGACCCGCTGCCCATCCTCTCATGGCGGGCGTCCTGGAAGGGGGGGTGACTGAGGCAGGGCTGGCGCTCGGCCACCGGAGGGGCTCTGCTTCAGGGCTGTGGGGGAAGGACCCTTCCTCTTCCGTGGAGCCGAGAACGGGAGGAGAGGGACGTGGAGAGGCGGGGACTCCCAGAGGGTGGGAGTTACCAGTAAGTTCTGGGCCAGGAGCCAAGCCCGCTTTTAAGCTGCTGATGTTTCAAGGGGCAACAGGACTAAACAGACCATCACCGTGAGCTTTCTCCGCAGCTCTGGGGGTTGGGCAGAAGTGATGGCATCCGCTCCATGGAGTGTCCTCCCAGCTGTCTGCTCTCATTTGAACCACTTGAAAAAAACAGGGCGGCTGACCTAATCCCTGACTGCCTTTTTCCAGCATCCTGGCTTTTCCACTGACATGTTCTTTCCTGGAGTTTGGCTTCCCCAGGGCAGGAGTCGGACCTGTGCTGCGAGGTGCTTTCCTGGCCATCCCCCGAGGCGGTGGGGGAGCACTGTGCCCCTTAACTCCAGGGGTGTCCAGGCCGGGAGGCAGAGGCCTAGGGTCAAGTCCCCACCCTTCCTTCCTGGTCCATGACCCTGGGCCACAGCTGTCTCCAGGTGCTGCCAGATCCTCCAAGGAATCAGACTTAAGCTGAACTACTTGTCCAGACCTCCCGAGCTGCACGCAGGGACGCAACAGCGAAGGGGCAGGACTCAGGACACTCTTGGGGCTCACAAGAGCCCACAAACAAGAGACAGGGCAGCTGGGGGAGTGCGGAGAGCTGGAAGACATGCCCCAGAGAAGAGGAAGCGAGGAAGCAAATCCAAAGCAGCTAGGAGATAAGATGATGTGTGCAAAGCCTGGCGAACTGCCAAACTGCACCCACGCCGCAGCTGCAGTGGGTCCCGTGGGGTATGGGGCAAAATGTTCTTTGCTGAAGAACATGCCTGTCTCTGAAAGGAGAATCGGGGATGTCACTTTGCTAGATCTGAGTCGCACACCTCCTTTGAATTTTTGTTTGCCCTATTTCCGTCAGCTTTCACGGGCCTTGTCAACTTGACTAGCCCAGATTCCTGTCGAGGGGAACCACAATGGAGTTCTAGAGACTTCCCCTCCCTTGGCAGGGGGCTGAGAGGAAGGAATCTGCAGAGCTGGCAGGTGTGGGGCTGGCAGCACCAGCTCTGACTTCACCTCTGGGTCCAGGGGACAAGAGCGTCTGTGTCAGACACAGGATGAGTAGGATGGGGTCTCTGGGCATTGGGAGAACAGTGGTCCCGCTTTCCCTCCCAGGGTCCATATGTGCTTTTCCAGCCAGTGTAGCTGGCTGCATCTGCATGCAGAGTGCCCGGCAGCCAGGCTCTCGGCCAGCCCAGCTGGACCCGCCGCACGGCTTGGACTGTCAGCCAGGACATTTAATTCCGCTGCTGGAAGGCAATGCCCTGGCCGAGGCCAGCCCAGATGCTGCTGTCCTCGTCTTCATACACACATACCCACACAGCAGCTCTTGGCCGAGGCCTGGGACGCCTCGCTGTCTCGGATGCCCTGATGGTCATGTTTCCCGAGAACAGAGCGGCCCGGTGCCAGGTGAGCTGGCACACCTGCACAGCCTGCTCCCAGGGCTGGCCTGTGCTCCTGCCCGGCCCGTGTGGCCTTGCTTCAGCCCTGATTGAGTTCCCAGAGCAGAGGGGAGGGGACCATCAGCACCTGCGGTGCCACCACCGTGTATACTGATTTATAGGTGGGAAGCGGAAGCTTCTAGAGCCTAAGCCGTGGCCGAGTGTCAGGTTGTGGGAGGGGCAAGTTCAAATCCAGGCTTCCCTGCTGGACAGAGTTGGGGATGGCAGAGGCACGAATCTGCTGGAAAAGCCCAGGTCCTTCAGCTGAGACTGGCTGATTGTGGCATCTCCGACTTGGGCTAGTGTCTGACCGGCAAGTGAGGCAAATGCCCAGGTAGTTTTGGGAGGAGGTGCGTGATTGTCCCACGTTCCGGTGCAACAGAGGCACGTGGGCGAGGGGGCATCCTAAAGCTTGCAGGGGGGCGACAGCTGGGATGCAGCAGGATCTCATGTGGGTGTCTACACAGCAGGTGCCTCAGTCGGGCCTGGGGTGCACAGGTGCTCAGAGGGTGGCTCCTGGGGGTGGCCATACTGCTGTCCTGGAACCTGGCGGGGACCCCGTGAGGGTGTGTTGGGCGAGGTTGCTGGCCAGCAGCTGTGGCCAGAGGAGTCCACTGCCCAGGGGCCTGGTGTGGAGGGGTTTGGAGAGACCCCGCAGAGCCCAGCAGACCTGCTCTGTCCCTGTGCTGTGGGATGCCGCTCACTGCGCGGCCTGAGAAGTCTTCAGGCCTGTTCCGTGGGAGCTGTGAGGGCCGGGCCAGTCTCCCACCCAGACAGACTGACGCCGTGTGGGGCCCAGCCATGGGGAGTCACACCAGGTGGGCTCACTGCAGCCTTTCTTCCTGGGGTTCCCCTGGCAGGATCAGTGTTCGGGGTTCACGTGGGCCGGCCCGCAGGGCTGGAGCGTTGCTGGGGTGCAGGCCTGGTCCCCACTTACCATTTGCATGGTGATGAGTGAGGCTAACTCTCAGGTCCCTCCTCTAGGAAATGGGAGCTGGTGCCTTCATCGTGGGGTGCGGTGACGATGGAAGCTGGTAGCAAGGCCCTCAGCATGGGGTCTGTCCCACCGCTGGGCACTGGTGACTGTGGCTAAAAGGCACTGGCTGCGGGCTATCCCTGACCTGCAGTCTCTGCCACGATTTCTCTTACCGTTATCCCTGCCATAGGGAGGAGAGGGGGCCGGGAAGGGCCCAGGCAGCTCAGCCGGTGAGGAGCAGAACCTCCTTACCCGCAGAGTGTCACCTTTGTCTTCTGCCCTTGGGAGGGGCACAAGGCCACGTTTGAGGAATGAACCGCAGTGGGCAGCGGGCAGGGAGATCCTGGAGCTGGCTGCTGGGCTGGGTGCCAGTGTACCTCCCGGGCTCCTTCCCCTGAGAGCCCTTTAATTTCCTACAAAGAGCCAGCCCAGGGGTTGCAGGTTCGCCCAGAGTCCCCAGTGCTCAACACCCCAGGCTGCGTGTGCAGTTTGGAGGGAGAATGCCCCTGGGTCTCCTCTGGCTTTTCTGCAGACCCGGAGCAGAGCCCTGGGTGTCTGGCCAAGTGTGCAGACATGTTCCTGTCAAGCATGTGCTAGGGATATGGGGTCAGGGGATGTCTTGCCACCTCTCTGGGCAAGACGTTCCTTGGAGGATGTGGATGCATCACTCTGAATCTTGCTCTCTGGAACATGGAATACCCAGCGCAGACTTGTTCTCCGGCCTGTGTCTATGGCCTGGATCTGCCTTGCAAGCCTTTTTTTTTTGCAGCTGGAAGGATAAACATCTGCTTGGGGCTGCTCCTCTCAAGCCCCGCACCCCAAGGAGCCCGGGGGCTGGGGGCGATCAGAGCTGTGGGGGCTGCACTGGGTGGGGACTCCTCCCTTCTGTCTGGAAGAGGCGAATCCTAGCGGGTCACACCACCACTTTCTCCCGGAGTTAGGAGGGCACCATCCTGCACTAACTGCCTCATCTCCTGTCGGTGGCTCTTCAGACAGCCCGAGGGACACACAGTCTGAATGGTCCCATGGTGTGGACAGGAAATACACATAACTGCAAAGGACAGAGACAGATTTGGAGCCCAGGTCTTTACCTATCCCCGATGGACACCCCAATTCTCAAGTTAACGAGGTGCCAGGGCATTGGGGCTCAGATATCAGCCCTCCACTGAAGCTTGCCCCATAGACATCATGCTCAAAGCCCACCTTATTTCCTGAGGACATTGGCTGTCTGTCCTGGCCACCCCTGGCCCTCAGACCTTTCCACCTACCTCTCACATGACCCTCCATCTCTGTGGACACCCTCCTGGCCCCTAGCCCTCCTCCCTGTAGTCGCTGGGAATGCCCAGCTCAAGGTGATTCTTCTTCCTGACCCCCTCTCACCTTGGGTCCTGGAAGTCTGTCTCCCTTTATTTGAGCATCTCTGCATTCTCTGCTGGGCTCCCTTGCATGCTGGGACTAGGCCTCTCCAGGCTGTCTGTCATGTTGTACCCGGTACCTATAGGACCTTGTCTATAGAAAGCCCTTAGATAACTCTGACCCTCAATGGACCCTAGAACTCTGCAAATCAGACTTAATTCCCTGTGTCTTTGCTGCTTTCTCTCCAGTTAAATGCTTTCTAGGAGATTGTGTGTTTAAAGCTGCTTTTCTGGAACTGGAAAATTTATGCTTCCCCATGAGTTAACTGCACTGTTTGACCCCATCTCTCATGCCCATTATTGGCAGAGTTTGCAGTAGAGGTGGCCAGGTTGGGAACCCAGCCATGACCTTGGCAAGGATGTTGATGGATGTGCCAGTGGAGTGATGGTGTTAATGGTGATGTGGATGTGTTGTTGGAGGTGATGGTGATGATAGTGATGGCAAATGTGTTGCTGGAGGTAATAAATATGTGGGTGGAGGTAATGGTGATGTTGGTGATGGTGGATGTAGAGGATGATGGTGATGGTGGTGGAGATGGTGGTAGTGGTGGCTGTTCAGTGGAGGTGATGGTGGTAGTGGTGGTAGAGGTGATGGTGATGATGAATGTGTTGGTAGAGGTGATGGTGATGGTGGTGAATATTTTGGTGGAGGTGATGGTAGTGATGGTGGTGGACGTGTTGTGAAGGTGACAGCATTGGTGATGATGGAGGTGGTGGTGGTGGTGGTGATGGATGTTTGGTGGATGTGATGCTGACAGTGGTGATGGTGATGGATGTCGTGGTAGAGATGATGGTGCTGATATGGATGGTCAGTGGAGGTGATGGTGGTGATATTGTTTTTAGTGGATGTTGTGGTGGAGGTGATGTGATGGTGTTGGTGGACATATTGGTAGAGGTAATGGTGATGGTGGTAATGGTAATGGATATGTTGGTGGAGGTGATGTTGGTGATGGTAGTGATTGTGGTGGTAGATGTGTCAATGGATGTGATGGTGATGATGGTGATGGATATGTTGGTGGAGGTGATGGTGATGGTTGTGATGGTAGTGAAGGTGATGGTGATTGTGGTGGATATGTTGGTGGAGGTGATGCTGATTGTGGTGATGGTGATGGTAGATGTGTTTTGTAGGTGATGCTGATGGTGATATTGGATGTATCCATGGATGACAGTGATGGTAGATATGTCATGGAGATGATGCTGATGGTGGTGATGGATGTGTTGGTGGAGGTGATGGTGGTGATGGTGGTAGATGTGTCAGTAGAGGTGATACTGATAGTAGTGATGGTGGTGGTGGATGATGTGTTTGTGGAGGTGATAGTGATGTGTCAGTCGAGGTGATGCTGATGGTGGTGATGGTGATGGATGTGGTTCTGGAGGTGATGCTGATGGTGGTGGTGGATGTGTCAGTGGATGATAGTGGATATGGATGTGTTAATGGAGTGATAATGATAATGGTGGATGTGGTGATGCTAGTGGTGGATGTGTCAGTAGAGGTGATGGTGATGGAGGTGATGATGGTGGTGGATGTGTCAGTTGAGGTGATGCTTATGGTGTTGTTGGTGTATGTGTTGGTGGAAGTGATGTTGATGGTGTTGATGGTGATGGATATGGTGGTGGAGGTGATGCTGGTGGTGGTGGTGGATGTGTCGGTGGAGGAGATGCTGATGATGTTGGTTGTGGTGGTGGATGTGTTGGTGGACGTGAAGGTGATGGGGTGATGGTGGTGGTGGTGATGGATATGGTGGTGGAAGTGATCTAATGGTGGTGGTAGTTGTTTAGGTGGACGTGATGCTGATGGTGTTGGTGTTGGTGGTGGAGGTGAATGTTATGGTGGCGGTGCTGGTGTAGGGTCGGTGGAGGTGATGCTGATGGTGGTGATGGAGATGGATATGATGGTGAAGGTGAGGGTGATGGTGATGGATATGGTGGTGGAGGTGATGGTGATGATGGTGATGTATATGGTGGTGTTGGTGGAGGTGTTGATAGAGGTGAAGGTGATGGTGGTGATGGTGGTGGTGGATGCATTGGTGGAGGTGATAGTAATTGTGGTGGTTGTTGCAGTTACTTAGCTCTCACTGTGTGCCAGGCATACTGCTAAACATTCTGCATGTGTCATCACATTTAACCCTCAAGACACATCTGTGAGCTCAATCTCACTATCTTCACTGGATAGTCATTTGACAAATGAGCAAGCAGCGTCCTAGAGAGATGAAGCGATGGACTTTGGTGTCGCAGGTGACTAGAACAGGAGCCAGCACTAAGGCTGCTTGAGGTTGACGCCTCCCATCTGACCTGCTTCCACGGTGAGGCTGTGGCCAGGGCCTGGACTGCTTTCATCCAACTACAAAGTGTGTGCCCCCATGGTCCCCATGTCCCCATGCTCCGCACTCAATATGGTTTGAGCAGGTTGGCTGCTCCTTGAAGTCCATAGTGAGGGAAAGAAGGAGCCAGTTTTACTCACACACTGAGCAAAGTGGAGTGTAGGCTTTGTGGCTGTGGCCAGAAGCTTCTGGTGGCCATCTAAATGTCCACAGTGAAATATTCAGGGCTGTGACGCCGATGCAGAAAGTTCCCGGGGGACACACCCTTTTGTGCCCGGTGAGACTTCTGCGGAGGTGGGCACATCTGTCTGGCCCTTATCCCTAGAATGGGCCTCCCCTGTCCACGGTCTGGAGACACGGTCGCCCTCTCCTCCGCACTGACCCTTTTCTCATTGGCTGAGAAGCTGTTTAGTCACTGCGCCCAGTTGTATCATCCAAACAGGGCTGTGACTTGACCATCCCCTTCCCCACGTACCCTCCTCTCCGGCAGTGGGGATGCAGGTGGGGCATTTTACAGCCTTGCACCACAGTTCACTTGTCACCAGTCACCACCACCCCTGGGTGTTCCGGAAGCAGCACCCGGCTGAGGGTAGGTGGCAATTTGCTGTGGGACCCGAGGGTGCCATATAACGTGTATATGTGGCGGGGAGGAGGAGTCGGGGGCAGGGCATGTCCTCTCCACGGGCCACGGAGGGGTCCGAGGTTGGAGAGTGGGCAGCAGTTTCCCACACATGGGTATGTTTCTCCCGCACTCTCATTAACAGTGTTGAACTCATTCTCAGACTCCACAGGTAGCTCTGAAAATCACAGGATAAAATAATTTCACCCTCCTGTGGTGTTGGGCGCTGTTGCCTCATCTGCGTGACTCACGGATGAAAAATACCGAAGCAAGTGTTTAGATGTTAAATGACTCTCGTGGGCCCAGGAGAGCTTGAAAAGGGAGACTTGGGGGCCTTTTACCTGCGAAGCCTCCAAGGACAACAGGGCCTCGTCCAGGAAATGGCTCCTGGCTGTGTCCAGCTGCCCCGCACTTGTCCTGTCCATCTTGGAATTCCATCGGGGTTCCTGAGAGAGGTGAATGCTCTGCCGGGGTGGGTATGGAAGGCTCTGTCCCTCTCTGCATCTGTGCTGCTTTGTACAGCGTCTTGTGCCCCACCCCCACTTGCCTCCCCACCCCCCACAGCTCCACCTTCCTCTTCTCTGTGATAGCTCAGCAAGGGAGCCCGGGACTGAGCCTCTGCAAGCTGCCATCCCTGCATGCTGGTGGGGGAAACTCTCTCCACCTGCTGGCCCTGGGGGAAGGAGAAGTGGACAGCAAGTGTGCGTGTGCGTGTGTGTGTGTGTGTGTGTGTGTGTGTGTAGAGGGGGGTTTATAGTGTGGAAGCCGATGTTTCTCTTGTTTTCGCTCTCTACACAACATTCCTGCCAGCCACCTCTCCTGCAGCTTTGAACAAGAAGGGTTTGTTCTTCTTAAATGATGTGTGTCTCTCAGTTTACGCACACAGAGTGCTCTGGCTAAAATTGGACTGCGGCATCCACAGGCCAAGTGGAGGGCTGGGCTGGGGCCCCTGGTGCGTGTTTGTGTTGGTGGGGGGGTGCCCAGAACGGGGAGCTGTGACAGGACTGGCTATGCCCAGGGGCTCCGGGGGATTATGTTGGAAGCAGGAATGCAGAATTCCACACAGGGGAAAGGAAATCGAATACCAGGGATGTGGTTAGAGGGACAACATCCCAAAAGAAACACGAGGCTGGGAGCTCCAGCAGCGAGTCTCTAATTTGGGTGAGTTTGACACTTTCACCATCTCCCGGTCCCCAGGGCTGCTCGGCGATTATGTGGAAACTTTGCAGTTTCCCCAGTTTATAGCAGAGACACAGCCTGGGTAAAATCTCATTATCGGAAAAGGCAGAACTGATTCCCTCAGCAAGAGCTGCAAGCGCCAAGGACAACATTTGCTCTGCCGCGTTGAGGGGCGGGTACACAGCTGCCCAGCTTGCCCTCGGAGAGAAGACTGACCGCTGGTGACAGTCCAGGCATGTGGCCTGAGTGGTGGAGGGGAGTGGCTGAGAAACCAGCAGGTGTGGCCTGGAATGTCCTGAGCTCAGCAGAGGTTTGCTAACCTCGCAGGTGACAGAGAAAAAAGTGTATGAAGGAGAAAGTTGTGGTCTGTTATTTGAGCAAAGGATGGAATAAAAACAGCCAGACCTGCTTCTCTGGGTAGCCAGAGGGGCTTGGAGATTGGCATTTAAAATGAAATTTCCTGATTAAAAGCAATTTCCTAGTTAAAGGGCTCGGCCTTGGAATCTGTCATGGAACCAGGTGTAACCTGAATTCACCAGGAGAATGTGGCTTGTACCTGCCCCCACAAGTAGGGCTTTGTGGATAAAATAGAAGTGTGGATGGGAACTAGAAGATAGAAGTTGGAAGTGTGTGTGTGATGTGACACTATGGTTGTGAAAGGGGACCAGGCCGCTCCAGGATGATGCCCTGGATGCTGTCCCTCCCTCTACCTCCCTGCACTATGGGTCCTCAGGGGAGCAGCTGGCCTCTGGCCCCTGCTTGCTCACCTGTGAAATGGGGTTGAAGATGGAGAGGAGGCTCCGCCCATCTCCTTGAGGGGCTGTGAGGGTGGGGGCAGCACATGCCTTAATGTCCCGTGACTGTTAGCTCCAGGAAGAGACCAGGAAAAGTTGCTGTGGATGAGGTGCAATGCAATTTGCAAATGGCCTCAGGGTTAGGGAACCCCCAGGACTGTTCCGAGGGACGTGGGGTCACTGACGGATCACACTACGAACCTGACATGTGATCCTGTATCGTCATGCCAGCTGAGAAGGGGATGCCACCTGCAGCCAGCGGGGAGTGGGGTGCATGGCAGTCCACGTGAGGCCCGGCAGCCCCACCCCTCCCTGCTGTTGCCAGGAGCCCGCCTGGGTGTCACCTGTCCGATGGGGCTGAAGTGGCACAGGCTCCTTTGCCAGCTTCCTTTGGTGCCCGAACCTGAGTCCTGGAATCCTCGAGAACATTCTGTCAAGCTCTCAGTCTTATTTGTCCACTTTGCTCCTTGCATGCTGAAGCCCTTGCTGCTCCCTCCATGAATATCTCTTCCCCCCTCTCTGTCACACACACATGCAGACATGCACACACTCGCATGCGCAAACTACATACATGCTCACACATGAACATGCAGACACACACTCATGCGCACATGCAAACACATGCATGTATACAGGCATGTACACAGAGTTACATGTGTGCTCACATGCATGTACATACATGAACTTTCAAGCATGTGTTTACACATACACAGGTATGGGCGCTCGCATGTGCAAGGCACATCATGCACACATGCAAACACGTGCATATACATGGACAGGCACACACAGAAACTACAAGACACATGCACATGTGTAAACACATGCACACACATGTATGCACATAATCACACGTGTACAGGTAGATGCATACACTCACACTTATGTGCACACATGCACATACACTCATGCATGCACAGGCACATTCATGCAGGCACACACTCTCCCACACATGCAGCCACTCACATGTGCCCCTGACAGCCCCACACCCAGGTCCTGCTGCCCAGCCTGCAGGCGGGCCCTGGGCCTGGGAGTCTATGGGCTCCCGGGCTTGCCTGTGGCTGGGAGGCGTTGGCCCTGCAGGAGGGCTGGAGAGACAGCCTCAAGGAAAATGTGATAGAGAGTAGAGAGCTGCAGGAAATGAAGCACTGTAAATCAGACCTGTCCTGTCGCTAAGGAGGAGCCTGATGGGAGGCCCACTGTACTTCTGGGTGCTATTTAACCTCTGCCTGTCCAGGACAGAATTCTGGCCCTGGCACTAAGGAGGTGCTGTTTAATCATTTTTTTGAGAGGGGGCTGTGAAAGAAAGAAGGGGAGGAAAAGGAGGGTGGTCCTGAGGCAGGCTCTGAAGGTGGGGAGGGGTGTGTCACTTGTCTCCGCCCAGGGGGTAGAGTGTGCATGTGCAGATGACAGCACTTCAGTGGGGAATCCAAGGGCATTGGGCCACCGCTGGGGTTGCCCACCAGGCTGGCCTCAGGGCTGATAGGGCCAAGGGGTCCTGCTCATGCCTGGGGAGGGAAGGGGGGTCTTCAGGCTCTTCCAAGGAGGGCCTAAGCCAGGCTGCATGTAGGCCACCCACACAAAGGGCAACTGAGGCTGAGACATTCCTGGGGAGGTCTCAGTGCCCCAGGAGGGGCTGCCACCCTGCCTGCACGGCCAGCCTCGTGGAGCTGGTGTCCAGTGCCCAAAAGGCCCAGTGCTGGGTCCTGGGAGTGTGAAGACAGGGCCTCTCTGTGTGCATCCACTGTGGGTATGGATGGGCTTCCTGCTGCAGCCCCTGCCCTGGCCCCCAGATGCACAACCACCCCAGGCCCAGGGCTACCCTGCTGGCAGCAGAGGAGTCGGGCAGCCGGGAAAGTGTCTATGCCACCTTGGAGCCTGCAGACAGAAGCTATGCTGTGCCCACACCTGCCCTACCAGCATCCCCTGGACTCCCCCTTCTCTGCGGCATCCCAGCCAGCATGGGCACCCCGGCCAGCGTGGCCCCTGTGTGAGGAAGAAAATAGTGGGTATAGTGGACGGAGCTCTGGAGGTGGAAGGGGTCTAGAACTGACTCCACTTCCGCAGGCCTCTGCACAAGAGCCTTCACATCGGTGCCTCAGTTTCCCCTTTTCCCGGTGGGAGGGGAGGATGGACACCTGCCCCTCTGACTGACACACCCACAGAATAAATGGGCCCATTTTATAGTGTGAAAGTTCACACAAGGGCTTGGTGGGAAATGATATTTAAGGCATTTACAGAGGAGGTGGGCATTTAAGGGAGCGGGGGGCCTCTCGTCAGGAGCTGCCGTGAGCCCTGCCCTTGACCACTGACGCCACTGTCACTCTCGGCTGCAGTGCGGGGAAGCCGTTGGGGCGAGCAGAGGACCCTGTAGGAGTCAGCAGGAACTTCCCTGAGGTCGGCAGACCTGGGCGTGAGCCTGCACCTGTTAAGTAACGTTTATTCCCTGTAACTTCGGTGGTCGTCTGGGTGGGTGCGGGTCTGGTGGGGGACTGCCCCGGGAGGTGTGGAGGATATGCCTGAGATGCCCACTGCCCCCAGGAACTGGGCATTCTGCAGGAGGCAGGCCCCTTAGCAAACAACTGTAATGCAATGTGTTAACTGACATGGCATGGGGCGCACCCGGTCACAGCACCCCCCTCCCCACACGCCCCGAGCTTGCCCCTCCTGCCGTGAAGTGCGCTGGAGAACCTGGGCTCAGACTGACCAGCTGCTGGTTGAAAGGAGAAAATGCTTTATTTGAGTTGGGTGAAATTTGTACTGGAAGTCGCGGTGCTTCGTGTAAATGTGTGGTTTTGCTTCACTGTTCTTCCACGTGGCTCTCACCTTCCCGAGCGTTTAAACAGAGGGGCCAGGACCCCCAACATCCAGAGGAGCACGAGGGGAGGGGCGCCGTGTGGAGGAGACAGAGCAGCGGGTGAGAAGGGAGAGCGGGGCCCCCTCTGTGTGGGGTTGGCGCCAGTTGGGCTGTGGGGGTGCGTAGGGCTGGGCGGGCCCCCTCCCCTCTGTCTGGCACATCTGGCCAGCCCTCTGGCGATGCCCCGGGTTGCCACGGCCGCCCTGCCATTCTCCTCCCCTGCCCCTTGCATTCTGAGGTGGGGAGCTGGAGGCCGAGGGAAGAACAAGCCTGGCGGACATCCCCAAAAGAGCCAGGAGGGACCCCGAGCTCCCCCTGACCTCCATGTCTGGAGACTGAGACACCTTCGGGCCCAGGGAGGAGACGAGCATGGCTTTTGGTCACAGCTGGCCGGTCAGCCTAGAGGGGTTTGCCTGCTGGCATACGGGGATTGGAAGACGCGGTGGGGGCTTGGCTGGACAGTCAGATACTGTGCTGGGCTCCCATGCCCCTGGTGTGGCCTGGAGAGGGACCGTGGATGCTTCTCCTGGAGGCTCATCTCCCTTAGGTCCAACAGGGTGACAGAGGTGCCCTTGTGGGAGCACATGGGTGCTGAGCCATAGGCCATCAGCAGTCGCCTGCCCCCTATGGCATAGAGGCAGAAGGCAGGGCAGCAGCTGGGCTGGCCTAGGGAAGGAGGAGCCCCGTGTAGCCTAGGCCTGGAGGCGGAGGCTGGGGCACCGTCCCGGGGAGAAGGGCCCGCGGGGGGCGGGGAGCGTCTTAGCATTTAGCCCATCATTTCTTCACTCTGGGCTGTTGGGACGAGGTACTTGGAACTGTTCCTTGGGGATACATAGGGAAGCTGAGCTAGCCACAGGGTCCTTCTGGCCTCTGACGCTGTCTGTGTGTCACAGTTATACCCACCCGGTGGAGTTGAGGGCCCAGGAAACTGAGGGGGTCAGTGGAGCCCCTGAACAGCACAGACCAGGACCCCTTACTTCTCAGACACCAGGGTCTGAGAAGGCCCACCGTGGTCCCATACTTAGTGACTTGAGGCTCCACGCCCCTCCAGCCTCGCCCCATCGGGGCAACTCACGTGTGCCCCTCCTGAGCCCTTCTCTGCCTTTTGCCTGACCTCAGATGGACATGCACAGGAGAATGTTGACCCGGGCCTCTGTCCAGGAAGGGGCAGCTGGCTGGACACATGGCTTGTGCGGTGGGGTGCCTCAGTGGGCACTCGGCTCATCCAGAGTGTGGGACAGTGTGGGCCCCGCCAGGCAATGGCTCCGGGTCCTGCTGCTCTCCCAGCGTGGGAAGCTTTGGCTGGCACTTAGTAGGTGCTCAGTAATCACTGTGGCGTGAATGAGTGAGTGAATGAATGAATGAATGGGGAAGGAGCCAGATGCTTCACCTATAGTGATCAAGGAAACCTTCCCTCCTTTCCTGCCCCTTCTGGGTGCTGGGAGCTGTGTCCTATGGAGACCCCCGAGTCCCAGACCCTGGTCTTGTGACCTGCCCCACTAGCTCACCTATGAATCCCTCTGTTCTTATCTAGACCCCTCAGTGCCCTGGTCACATTGTGTCCCACCATCCCAGACCCCTGTCGCCCCAGCCCTATGGTACCCGGAGGTATTCCCCAGGGTCTGCTCTGAGTGTTGAGTGTTGCTTCCTCCTGGAAGGGGCAAAGCTGGTGTTAGGGGATCGGCATTGTACAGATGACATGCCTGCCCCGGGGTGAAGAGCAAGTCCCTCCCAAATAATGTGCCAGCCTCCGATTGCAGCCTGTGTCCCCCTGGCCCCAGTGCAGACTGGATGAGTGTATCACCTTGGACGTGGGCTATCACCCATAATGCATTCCAAAGCAAAGTGCCCTTGGGCCGGCGGCCCGGGCCCTCAGAACTCCACTCTGCACCATCCTGTGTTGCCAGAGCCTGCAGGTGCCATGGTCCAGGGTCATGCTGACAGGTGGGGCTGATTCCAGATTCTCTAGTGACCCCTTCCCCCACCAGGAGCTCCGTGGGTTGTGCAGTGGTTGTAACCAGGCAGGCTGGTTGAGCTTATCCTGCCCACCCTTTGCCACCACGTCCTTGGCTATGGGATGGGAATTATCAGAACCAAACTCACAGGGCTGCCATGGGAGGAAGGGAAAGAGAGAGAGAGAGAGAGAGAGAGAGAGAGAGAGAGAGAGAGAGAGAGAACGTGGTTTTCCAGTGCCTAATGTGTGGAAAACACCCTATAAACGTTATTCCTCAGCAGTGATAAAAGCGTTCAGCTGATGCCCATCAGATCAGGGCCCAAACACCTGTTCAGCATTGGGGGTGCTGGGTGGTGGCCATCTCTGACTCTGCTGGGTAGTATTTCTGTGCCCATGCTTCCTGACAGCAGTCCTTTCAAGGTTCCATTATGAGGGATACGTGGAATAAACATGCTTTTCCACTCTGGTTGGCCTCCAGGAGCACTGCATCATGGTTTACAGGAGGACTCAGTTGTCAGCCAAAGACCCAGTTTGGGCAACCAGAGTCCATAGAGGGGTCTATGTAGAGTGTTGGGAGTGCTGCTTGTGCAGGAGACAAATGGAGACTCCAGGGCTCCAGATAACAGTCAGAGGTAACTTCTCTGGTCATGCAGAGGGAAGTTCAGCTATAGGAGCCTGTTTTGGATGTACGTATGTTCTAGAACCCTCAAAATATTCTGTGGCCCCCATGATGTTGGGGTATGCTAATAGGCCACCCCTGTTAGGACCTGTTTTGGTTTGCTAAGCTGCCAAAAGCAGATACCATAAAATTCGTTGACTTCTAACCAAGGGAATTCATAAGCTTTACATGCTTACAGTTTTGAATCTGAGAAGAATGTCCAAATTTAGGCATTGTCAGGCATTGCTTTCTTCCTGAAGACTGACTATTGGTGATCCTGGACTCCTGTGTCGAATGGCAAGGCACATGGTGGCATCTGCTGGTCTCTCCCTTCTCTTCTGGGTTTCATCATTTCCAGTTTCTTGCTTCCATGGCTTTCTCTTTCTCTGAATTTCATTCTCTTACAAAAGACTCCAGTAAAAGGCTTAAGACCCACCTTGTGTTAAGTGGGTCACATCTTAAACTAAAATCCTACTCATCAAAAGATCCTCTTTACAAGGGGTCCACACCCACAAGAATGGATTAACTTTAAGACATACTTTTCTGGAGTACACACAGCGTCAAACCATCCACTGTATTCTCTGAACCCCCCCAAAAATGTTCCTTCCATATGCAAGATACATGCATTGTATCATTATATCCCAAAGCCTTAAGTCATTTCATTAACAATATAAAGTACAAAGTCTCATCAAAATTGGTTATAGCTGTGGTTTGTCCTGAGGCACAATTCCCCTCTGTCTGTGGACCTGTGAAGCCTACAGAACAATGGATGGCCAGGCATAGGATAAACATATGCATTCCCATAGGGAGAAATTGGAAGAAAGACAGGGGTCATGGGTCTCAAACAATACCAAAACCCTGCTGGGCATATCCCATTAGATTTCAACATTGGAGAGTCATCAGTGGAATGATGTTTTCTCCTCCAGGCCTGATGGAAGGGCAGCTCCACCCCTTCCATGTACTTGTGCAGTGGTCATGCTACCCCCAGACCATAATGTGAGGGCTCCAATGTCTTGAAGCATTGAGGTGAAGACCAGGCTCTCAGCTCCACCCTCAAGCATGGGGCACATGCTGGAGTGATAGCAGCCGGACTCGAGGCAGTCCTTTAGGCATCTGAGGACACTGGAATGGTAACACTCTTCCCTTTCTAAGCTCTGAGGTGGACCCTTTCCACACGCATGGGTGGGTCCAGTCTCTTGGCTGGACATGGACCATGGTTCTGCTCTTGAAGCCATTTTTCCTTCAGTCTGTCCCTTTTCTGTCCCTTTTAGTCCAGTCTGGCAGTGGTTTTGTTCATACAGATCTCACAGAAAACTTGCTAGTTTTGTGTGTAGCACACAGGGGTCTAAACTATCAGACAATAGAACTTTCCATGGATCCTTTCTGGATAACTCCATTTCCAATCCTGACTTGCACTGAAATGGCTGAGGGGATCCATGTTCAGTTATAGCCTCATGTGGGGCACTATTCTCTGGGGACTCGCTTTCCTGAAGCTCAGAATTTTCCAAACCATTGATTTCTTGTTTCTTTGTGCCCAGGAGTTCATTTCTGAGCTTATCCCTTTCCTCTTGTATTTTACTACAAGCTGCAAAGAGAAGCCAGAAAGCGCTTCCCATGTTTAGTTTGGAAATATCAACTAAATATCCAGACTTGTCACTTTCATGTTCTGCCTACCATCCAACAGCAGGAGTCAGTTTTTCCAAGTTCTCTGCCTTTCTCCAGTTTGCAACAACACAGTCATCATTTCTGTCTAAGGCCTCACTGGAAATACCTTTAGTGTCCATATTTCTACCCACAGTCTCTTCAAAGCAATCCAGGCATTTCCTATCAAGCTCCTCACAGTTCTTCCAGCTGCTACCCATTACCTAATTACAAAGCCTATTTTTGAAATAACATTTTTGTTAGTTGCAATACCACTTGACTATGCCAAAATCTGTTCTAGTTTCCTAAGCTGTTCAAAGTAGAAACCATGAAATGCACTGGCTTTTATTTTTTTTTTGGCATGGGCAGGCACTGGGAATCGAACCTGGGTCTCCGGCATGGCAGGCTACAACTCTGCCCCTGTGCCACCATTGCCCACCTTGCATTGGCTTTTTTAATGGGAATTTATTAGCTTAGAAGCTTACAGCATCAAGGCTGAAAGAAATGTCCAAATTGGGGCATCATCAGGTGATGCTTTCTTTCTGAAGACCGGCTATTGAGATCTTAACTCCTCTGTGACGTGCCAAGGCACATGGTGGTGTCTGCTGGCCTCTCCTGTCTCTACTGGTTTTGTTGCTTCCAGCTTCTTGCTTCTGTGGCTTTTTTTCTCTTTGTCTTAATCTCATTCTCAAATGAAGGGATCCAGAGCGTTAAGACCCACCCTGAATGAGGCGGGTCACTTCTTAA
The DNA here is from genome assembly GCA_004026745.1 of Myrmecophaga tridactyla. NCBI lineage: Eukaryota > Metazoa > Chordata > Mammalia > Pilosa > Myrmecophagidae > Myrmecophaga > Myrmecophaga tridactyla. The sequence continues at coordinate 28,882 of PVIY010011057.1, read as the reverse complement.
GATCCTTCTCACCAGAAGATCCTACTTACAATGGATCCACACCCACAGCAATGGGTTAACTTTAAGAACATACTTTCCTGGGGTACAAACAGCTCCAAAGCATCACAGGACCTATCTGGTAACCTGGAACTGTCCTGGAATGGGGAGTGTCTCGCCTTGCCCCTCCCCTCAGAGGTGCCCACTGAAATGGAAGGGTCCATACTCTGTGCGGTCTGGTGGCCTTGCCTTCTGTGCCACATGAAGCCACACTGGCTTCACCAGGCTCCAAGAAGAAGTGGAAAGGATTGTTGGCTCTTACCTGAAAACTCAATCCTGTCTATGTGTGAGGCCTTTAAGCATCCTTGTCCAGAGGCCCTGGGCCCTTTCTCAGACCAGAACCTCTCATTCTGTAGGCTCTCCTGGGTTGCACATCCGGAACCTTCTCTCCTATGGAAGGGACCTACTTAGGTCATTTCCAGGGAAACTCTCATCAGTCCATGCAGAGAAAGCCTGGCTCCACAGAGCAAACCCCTTCCTCTTTTCTCCCAACCATTTTATCTACTATGGAAGATGGGGATGGGCTCCAGTGAGACTCTGTAAAACCTGGTGCCCCACAGTGTGTGTGATCTGAAGCATACCACTTTACCCCGTGGAAGGTGCTACCTCCCAGGATTTCTTGATGAGAAGATGACCAGAGGCGAAGCCAAATCAGGCTTCCCATGGGACAGAGCCCTTTAGTGGGCCCTGGTTTCAGTGGAGTGGGTCTGTTTTATAGCTGGTCTTTTGTCATCCCCCAGAGAGACATTTGAGTTGCTAAGAGTCACCCTCGCCCAACTACTCCCTCCTACCATAAGGCTGCAGCTGAGCAGCCTCAGTGGGCCTCTCTGCTCCCCTTGCCTGGGTGCCATACTGAGAAGGTCCCTGCAGGACGCATTCTCTGTGCACCCAGTTGTTGGTGCTTGAAGTGCCCAAAGCCGCGGAGCCATCCTTAATCAACACTTGGGAACACCTTGAGGGGCATGGAAATCCCCACAGGCACCTCCCACCATTGGGGATCCCTTTAGGTGAGGTAAGCATCACCTCCCTCCCCTTTCAACAGAGGTGAAATTCCCCTAACATAAAATGAGCCATTTTAAAGTTAGCAGTTCAGTGGCAGTTAGTGCATTCACCATGATGTACAGCCACCACTTCCATCAACTTCCAAAACATTGTCTTCACCCCAAATTGTCTTCTGCCCTTTTAGCAGGGATTGCCCCCTCTCCCATGACCCTGGCATTCATTAATCTGCTTTCTTACTCTGGATTTGCCTGTTTCATGTCATGTGGCCTTCTGTGTCCAGCTTCATTCAGGTAGCATGATATTTTCATCGTCATTGACATTGCAGCATGGGTCCTGCATCATGCCTTTTTATGTCCTTTCAAAATCCTGTTGAATGGATGGCCACTTTTTGTTTATCTGTTTGTCTGTTGGACATTTGAGTTGTTTACTCCTTTGGCTGTTGTGAAGAATGCTGCCATGAATAGCCATAGCAAGTGCTGTTTGAGTCTCAGATTTTAGTTCTTTTGGGTAGATACCTAGCAGTGGAATTGCTGGATCATATGCTCAACTTTTTGAGGAACTAAGCATTGGAATCTCTTTAAAAATAAAACCCTTGGAGGCAGGGGGCAACGGGGAAGGAGGCAGAATTCCTCTAAGCCTCAGAGTCTAGAGTGAATGAGTTTACAAGCTTCATACCTCACCCAGAGTAGACAAAAGTTCTGAGCGTCAGGCCTGGCAGTTGGCAGTGGCTCAGCAGATGTTTGATGAGTGAATCGATGGATGGATAGATGGATGCATAAATGCATGGCTGGATGGATACATGCATGGATGCATGGGTGGGTAGATGGATGAGTGGAAAGGTGGATGTCTGGGTCATTAGAATGGTTGACGGTTTGATGGGTGAATGGCTTGATAGGTAGATGGTTTGGTGGGTGGGTGGATAGACTGATGAGTGGGTGGATGGGCAGACTGACTTGCCTCGAGCCACTCCCAGAGCTGGCAATTCCTAGGGAGGCAGTCAGATGCTGAGACAAGCCCTTATGCTTTGCCTCGGTGTTGCCAGGCTGTCTCTCCCAGGTCCCCACACGAGCCCCTGGTGTGCCTGTTTGTTCATGAGCTTTCCTCCTTTCTCAGGGTGACATCCAGCAGCTGCTCTTCGTCTCGGACCACCGGGCAGCTTATGATTACTGCGAGCACTACAGCCCCGACTGCGACACCGCGGTTCCCGACACTCCCCAATCTCAGGATCCCAACCCCGACGAATATGTGAGTCCCTTCTGGTTGGTGCGCGGTGGGGCCGTGGACAGCTCACCGGGAAGGAGTGGGTCAGGGCAGAAGAGGAGGGACACACCAGCTCTGGGGTCCCCATTTTAAATAAGTCCATTGAGCAAGACTATGAATCGACCCAGGAGATCAACTGCAGGATGCCCAACTCACTCTTACTAAATGATTATTTGTTTCCCAAAGTGATTGATCCACAAGAGGTTATTTTTACGTAATGCTCTCCTCCTTTAACTTTTCAAAAGTGTTCCTAGAAGAGTGAGGCTAATACTAATCTTACTCTCTGGCTTATGATCCGGGTAGGAGATTTGTGGACAGAAATGTCAGAAATGTCCCTGCTGCCCTCTGAATATAAGAGACAGCTTATCGTAGGTTCATCTGGTCCTTTGCTCCCCAAAGTCACAACCATTCTCTAGAGAGCAGCCGCATCCCGAGAATTTCCCAGGCTGTGCCTGAAGCCTGCATCCTTCTCACTGTGACCTGCTGGGGTCCGTGGGTCAAAGTTCTCATCCATGGGTCCCACTCTCTGTAGTACCTGCATTTATTTTATGTGCCATTTCTTCTATAACTTTCCAAATGAAGAATCTCTGCCACCTTGTTTAAATGTGAAACTCGTTTCTTTTAAGTGGTGCTGACTCTCGCCATTTATTTCTCCTCTCGCCATTTATTTCTCCTCTGTTCCTCCTTCTTTCATCATCAGCCAGAGCAGAACAGAGGGTGGCCCTTGTGAAGCTGGAGGACCCCAGGAGATTGGGGCCTGGGACCCAGACCACCTCTTACAGCCCCCGAGAGGTGGGGCTAAGACGGGGTTCACAGCTGAGTTTTTGTAGCCAAGACTTCCTGGCCTGCCCCGTCTTGGTTCCTGTTAGAGAAATGGCTCTGAGGTTAAGGCCACCTCTGACATTTTCAAGTCCCTCCCTTTGGGGTCCCTGGGCTCTGTGGTTGGGGGCTAGCTGGCCCACCCTCCGGAGCCCACCATTTGTTGGATCTCTTGGCCCTTGAATTCTAAAGGGTCAGAATGTCTAGAATTTACAGGACTCAGCTCTCACTGGCTTCTGCTCAAGGGGACCTGAGGTCACCCCTTTCCCTCCCTTGGGCTTCTCGTGAACTGGAGAGGGGAGAGCCCTCTGCTGGGCCCAGTGGGCAGGTTCGTGCCTGGAGCTGGGGTGAGTGTGTCTTTTTTGTGGTCTCCTTCTTGACTTGTTGCCACATGTCTTTTCAGTACCCAGAAGGAGAGGGTGAAGGCGAGCCCTACTACTACGAGTACCCCTACTATGAAGACCCTGATGGCCTGGACAAAGAGCCCACCCCCAGCCAGAAGCCAGTGGAAGCTGCTAGAGAAACCACAGAGATCCCCGAGGTCAGGGCCAACCCCGTGGGAGGGGTCCCAGTGCAGGGGTCTGGGGACAGGGGCAGGGACTAGAGTGGAATATGCCAGGTCGAGTGGGTGCAGACGTGGTTGTTTGGTGACGGCGGTTGGTGAAGCTCTGCCGGGGAAGTGAGTTGGCCAAATATGCATCATGCCTTTATGAGTATTGGGCCAGAGCGTTCCAGCATGACCCTTGGGTGTGACCTCTGATGGTGTGACCCCTGATAGCACAGCCCCTAACCATGTGACTCTTGATGGTGTGACACACGATGGTGTGACCCCTTAGGGTGTGACCCCTGACAGCATGACCCCTGCTGGTGTGAGCCCTGATAGTACGACCCCTGAGAGTGTGAATGCTGATGATGTGACCCCTGACCGTATGACCCTGCTGGTGTGACACCTAATGGTATGACCCCTGATGGCGTGACCCCTGATGGTGTGACCCTTGAAGGTGTGACCCCTGATGGCATGTGTCCTGACAACATATGATCTCTGTCAGTGTGAACCCTGATAGTGTGACTCTGATGGTGTGATCCCTGACAGTGTGACCCATGACCCTCTGATGGTCTGACCCCTGATGGTGTGGCCCCTGACTGCATGACCCCTGACGGCATGACTGTGATGGTGTGACCCCTCACTGTGTTACCCTCATGGCATGACCCCTGGTGGTGTGACCCCTGACAACATGACTCCTGCTTGTGTGACCCCTGATAGCACATCCCCTGACAGTGTGGCCACTGATGGTGTGACCCCTGATAGTACAACCCCTAACAGTATGACTGCTGATGGTGGGACCCCTGATGGCATGTGCCCTGACAGCATGACCCCTGACAGTGTGAACCCTGATGGTCCCTGGCAGTGTGACCCATGACCCTCTGATGGTCTGACCCCTGATGACGTGACCCCTGATAGTGTGATTTCTGACTGCATGACCCTGATGGTATGAATGCATGATGGTGTGACCCCTGACAGTGTGACCCCTGGTGGCACAACCTCCTGATGGTCTGACCCCTGATGGTGTGACCCCTGACAGCACAACCCCTGATGGTGTGACATTGGGCTGGGGAGGGGTGCTCTCAGAGGCCAGGCCCTGGCTCCTGGTCCTGCCGAATGCCCTTCCACATGGGGCCTTGAGCAGGCCTAAAACTCACTCATATGCACACACAGTAACACTCACTGACACGCATGCCCTGTGGTTACAGCTCCTTGGCAGCAGTTTTGCAAGCAGCTCCCACTAGCCACAGGCTCCCTGCAGGAGTGGCAGGGCCACACCTCCCTACTGCCCCACCCTCTGAGTCTCCTCCCTCAGGCTGCAGGCCTGCCAGCATGTTTGAGTGTGTGTGCATATGCCCTTGTGTGTGGCTGTGTGCACGTCTCTATGTGGGTGTCTGTGAGTGTGGTTGAGAGTGCTGTGTGTATGAGTGTGAGCGTGTTTTGAGTATGTGACTAGTACATGTGTTTATTGTGTTTCTGCAGCATATATAGTGCATATGTAAGATTTCTGTGGGTTTGTGTTTGAGTGTGCACATGTGTGTGACTGTGCGTGTGCATGACAGTGTGTGTGCATGAGTGTGTTTATGGAACTGTGCTTCTGAGTAAGTGTGATTGAATGTGAATATGTGTGAGTAGAAGCATGTCTGAGTGTGTGATCAAGTATGCCCGTAAGCATATCGTGACTGTTTTGATATGTGCATATAGCGTATATGTGAGTTTGTGGGTGTGAGTGTATCTGAGTGTGTGTGGATGAGCACGTGAGTGTGTGTCCTTCCAGAAAGTGCAGCCCTGTTGCCCCCGTGCCCCTGTGTCCTCAGCCCTGTTGATGGTGGAATTTTGCTGCACAGTGGTGGAGGTGCCACCTCGCGCTGCAGTGAGCCAGGCAGCGGATGGGGCAGCTCACAGGGCCCTGGCGGGCCGGGACTGGCCTCCAGCCAGCTGCCTCCTGCCACCTGCCCCGTCCGCCTCCCCGGGGCTCAGCCAGCAGCTCCCTGGTTTCCGGCCTGCGCTCGGGCCACGGAGGGGCTTGACCCGGATACAGGGGAGCCCGCTGCCACCGGCTGCCTTGGTAACTCTGCCCCCTCTGCCCTGGGCGCCAGGAGCTGACCCAGCCCCCGACGCGAGCGCCTCCCCTTCCTGACGCCAGCGAGGGCCCCGGCGGGGAGCAGGACCCCGGCATCGGCGACTACGACTACTTGCCGAGCGAGGACTACTACACGCCGCCCCCCTACGAGGACCTCGGCTACGGCGAGGGTGTCGACAACCCCGAGCAGCCCACGGACCCCGGGCTGGGGGCAGAAGTCCCCACCAGCACCATCGACACCTCCAACTCCTCCAACGTAATTCCCGTCCTTCCGCGTTGGTGTGGTCCGGGGGGAAGGGCAGAGGCCCAGGCTGGCGGCCAGGGCACCCGAGCTCCTCCCCGTGCTCTGCTCCTCACCCTCGGTTTGCCTCGGCAGCCCCCTCGTCCCCAAGCCCGGCGCTTGGGTTGTCCCAAATGCCCCGAGCAGGCTCCGTGGCTGAGCACACTGCCCGCAGGCCTCTCGGGGTGGAGGTGGAGGTTGGAGAAGGGGACAGTGTCTGGGGACAAATCCCTGCCTGCAGAAAGTGCTGGGGGTCCAAGCTGGACAGCATTGGTTAAGATGCTGAGCTTCGTGGCTGACTGCTGACGTTTCTGTTGTGGGAGGGAGAAGATGTGTAAAGCAGCTGCCCAGAGCCTCCCCACCAGCTTGGAGGCCCCATCCTCAAAGCCCTGGGATCTCCGGCCTGGAGCCCCAGGAAGGAGGAGGGCTCTCTGTCCAGCATGCCTCAGCATCCTTGGTGCCAGGCATGTGCCCTGGCAAAGGCTCTGTGCCAGATGTGCCTGGGAGGCTGGCGTGGCAACTGGCACCCAGGTGACCCTGGCCGCGCCCTTGTCCCCCGCCTCAGCCAGCTCCAAATCCAGAGGAAGGGAAGGACGACTTCGAAGGCGAGTTCACTGAAGAAACCATCCGGAACCTTGATGAGAACTACTATGACCCCTACTTCGACCCCACCATCTCACCATCTGAAGTTGGACCAGGGATGCCGGCGAACCAGGATACCATCTATGAAGGGGTGAGGGGCCCAGCCCCACTGCAGGGGCGTGGGGTGGGGGTGCTGCCCATGGCCCTGCCCCGGGGAGAGGGGGCTTCGTGGGGGGGCGAGTGTCCATGCGGGCCGGCAAGCCCCATCTCCTAAGGGGCGTCGGGCACTTGGGTTGTGGGTGTAACACTTTTCACAGCGCCCCCCACCCAGGCCTGGTCGTCCCACCCACTGTCAAGCAGTCCCCTTGCCTTGCTGGGTCATGTGGATTTTGTGTGATTGGAACTTTCTTTTTCCTTTCTCTCATTCTCTCTGTCTGCCGCTGGTGAAACCCAGGTTGGAGGACCCCGGGGTGAGAAGGGTCAGAAGGGAGAACCAGCCATCATTGAACCAGTAAGGACACATCCCGTGTCATCTCCTACTTGGGGAGGGCTGGTTGTGCAGGGGTGTGGCGGGTCCGCTCTGCTGCCGGGACAAGCGCCGTAACCTCGTAAGCTGCATGCGCTGCTTCTTTCTGCGAGGCTCTGCAAGCCCCTTTGGGGGGCCATGCCCTGGGCTGTCGCCGAGGAGGGGGTACAAGGGACATGCACCTACCAGAGCGCCATGCGGGCTGCTTAAGATGTGTGAGTGTCTGTGTAATTTCACCTTCATGAAGGAAGTCAGAACTTTCTAGAAGGAGGTGCAGTCCCTCTGGAGGAGGGTGGAGGAGGGTTTGCACACACACACGATCCATCTAGCACTGAAGGCCTGGAAAGCAGCCAGCTTCCTGCAGCAGTGGGGGCTGTTGGCCATTCTGCCTGTACTGCCACCATTTGGAGTAAGTTTGAGGAAACTGTTGAAACAGAGAAAACTGTTTATGAAATCATGTCAAGGGAGTGAAACGAAACAGCACTCTGCTGAAATCACAGTTGAGTAAAACTCAACTATGCTGGGTCGGGATTGTGGGTGAGTTAAAAAGAACGCCTCACTGTCCCCCAGGTCTCAGGGTGCTGGGGGAAGCAGGGGCAGGGGCCACCCTCCGTGGTGGGGTGTCAGGGGTGCACTCCTCACGCTTGAGTGTCCCCCACCCTCCAGGACCCAGGACTGGTAGAGGCCCTGGCACCCCTGACATCAGAGCCACCTGGCGGGAGGGTGCAGGCCACCAGATCAGCTGGCCCAGTGGGCTGGGACCCGCTCTGGACGGTGGGCAGCGAGAGGAGCTGCAGCCCACCCCGCCACGTCTTCCCAGCGCAGGAGGGTGGGCAAGCTGCCCTGAGCTGCCCCCTCACTTCATGGACCCGGGGATAGAATGCCAGGTGCCTGCCCCCTCTGTGGGGCCAGGACAGTCCTTTGAGGAGGGCCTCCCTCGAAATCCATTTGTTCCCAGAAAGCCTGGAGCTCTGTGCCCGGGGCAGACAGGACGTGTTCCCAGCGGGTCCACCAGGGATGTCTAAGGTGGAGCTCGCCTGGGGCAGGGGGCTCCTGAGACCTGGGGTTGGCTGGCCGTTTTCCGTCCTGAGGAAGCCATCCAGGGTGAATGGCCGTCTGGCTCTCTTCCTCCATGGGGCCTTGCCGAGTGCCCCGTGCCTGGTGCCATCTCCCCTGCCCAGTGGCCGAAGCCGGGGTCTGACTTCCCGGGAGCAAGGGGCACCTGGCCAGAGCTGGCTGCCCCTGCTGACACTTCCTTTCATCGGCCCTGCTTCCTGCAGTCAGTCCCCTGCCACCAGGCAAGGGTCCCCTGCCATCAGGCAGAGAGAATAACTTTTCTCCGATTTAAAGCACCCCCACACCAAGAAGACAGGACCTGTCTGGGGGCTGAGGTATTGGGGGACCCAGGGGAAAGGTGTGCAAACGGGATGCAGATTCCCAAGGGAAACTCCCTGGTGGCCTTGCTTGGGGTAGTGGGGAGGCATCCTGCAGGCACGCAGCTGCCGGACCGAGGTCCAGTTGGCGGTGGTGGCGTTTGCCAGTGGGGAAATAAAACCAGGGGCTGCTTCGCTGCAGGCTGGGCTGTGCTGTCTTGCTGGGCTGTCGGGACTCCTGTGGCCGTGGTCCTTGTGGCAGAGCGTTCCAGGCCCTAGGGGGACATGTGCTTGACCTGGGACTCCTCTTGGGGTGGTCCCGAGAGAGAGAGGGAGAGAGAGGGAGAGAGAAGCCTCCTACCCGGGGAGGACGGCAGGCCCCAGACCCAGGGGTTGGGTCTCCCTCCCTCTGGGGCCTGGGCTGACTCCGCCAAAGGCTGGGGAGCGGCCCATTTTCTCACGCCCTTGACGAAGGCTGAGCCTGAACCCAGCCCTGGCACCTGCACTCAGGAGGGCAGTGGGGGGCGGTGGGGGGCAGGGAGAGGGAGGCCGGAGGAAATCGAGGTGGCCCTGCAAAAGGTCGTTTCTCCAGAAATCCACTCCCATCTTCCTTGGGGGAGGAAGGAGCCATCTGGATGTCATCAGGGAGCCTTCCCTCCCTGCCGGTCCGTGCGTGCCTTCCCAGCCCCCAGCTTGGAGTGTCCTCGGGGCCTCTGGCCAGTCCCCCCTGGAGAGATCGTGGAAACAGTTGGAATTTCTCAGCCCAGAGCAGTGCCAGATGTCCTCAAAGTCCTGGCTTCACATGAACAGAGGGCCACGACCCGAGAGCACGGCCGGCCTGGGTCTTGCTGGCTGACCGCATGGCCACACTGCACTGGTGGGGTGGGGGCCGTCATCTCCTTTCCCACCACATGCCCCCCACCCTGGGAGAGGCTGGCTCAGAGGGCACTGAGCTCACGGAACCAGCTTCCTCTCCACCCACCCAGGCACCCGGCGGCTCATTCCCCACTGACCCTTTGGCACTGTAATTTGTCAGCAGCCTCGGGGCGCCTCGGAAGGGCAGGGGTCCACGGAGCCGGGAGGAGACAGGTTTAGCAGCGTGACAGAGATGCAGGGGGGGTCCTCAGGGACAAGGAGTCGGGTTTTGTGGCTTATGCCTCTGGCCAGCATCCCCCAGAGTACCAGCGGGTAAACACTTAGATTTGAGGTCTTCATCTCTTTTTGTGTTGCTTGGTGGATAAGCCACCACGAAGAGTGGCCATTGGCTCGTCATGCCTCTTGCCTGGATGAACTTCACAGCTGGCGGTGGTCGCTGGGAAGGACGGCGCCAACACGCCTTGCGAAGCCTGCAGCCCTCAGTTAAATACCCAGGATGGAAGTGGATAGAAGCACTTGTCTGGGGGAGGCCTGGGTGTGTGGGGGTGCACAGCTTTGCCTGGGATGTGAAGCCCGGCTCCTCCGCCCGGCTTGCTCGCCAGCCCTGCCCAGCTTCCTTCCCAGGCTACCCTGGAATGTCCACGCTGGCCCTCCCACAAGACCCCAAAGATGTTTGGAAGACCACTGCCATCCCACAGTCCCTGTGATGCCAGTGGTTCTCCCTTAGTCCCAGCTCGGCTTCTGAGCCTTGTCAGCTGCCTTTGACAGAAAAGGAGACAGGAAAGCTGGGACTTGGGAAGCTGTTTGGACGAACTCTCGCTGTGCACATCGCATGCGCAAATATCTCTCTGCGTGTACATCTCTGTAAATATAGCGTGTGTCTCTGCGGCTGCTGGGGGACCCAGAATTCCCTGGCCTGGTTGCCTGCCCCCTCGACCCCTGAGTCCTACTGGTGGCCATCACACCTCTGGCTGGGCAGTGCCTTCATCCTGGGAAGCAAGCCAAGGCTTTTACGCGAGGAGCCACACTCCCGAGCAGCCGCCCTGGCCTGGTGGCACTGCGTCCCCAGGCGGGAATGCCGCTGGTCCGGGCGTGTGGGAGACTGGAGCAGCACTGCAACCTCTCTCCCTGGCCCAGTGCTCACGAGGATGACTGGGCAGAAGACCTCATTGCATCTGGTTTTTATTCCAGTGCCCAGGGCTGCGGCTGGTCCATGTGGGGTGAAAACAGCCTGCCTGGGCTGGGGTGGACAAAATGTGGCCCAGGACCCTGCAAAAGCTTCCCCAGCTGCTTTCTCAGCATGCAGCTCTGTACAGCGGGCAGAGACCCTTTCCTTCCCCGGGACGGGGTTCCTTGCTTAGGAGTTACGAGGGCATGTGTGACCCTGGCATTGTCAGGATAGGGTGATGGGAAAAGAACCATGGATGGGAAGGGGGCTCCGGGAATGGACCCCACAAACAGGGCTGACTCCTGGGTCTGGGAGCTCCATCCAGCAGGACAGGCCTGTGTGGCCCATCTGGGCAGGGGCCCAGCAGGGGCCATGGTGTCTCTTCCTCTTTCCTCCTTGAATTCATGGGGCAGCCCCATCCCTTGGGCTGCAGCTGCCTTCACCTGCCGGAGCACCCACCTTCCAGGAGGCCGGGAGAACAGACAGTGATCTGGGGGCCCGTCTCTCCTCCTGGGGTCTGAAGGTGCTTCTCCTGCAGCTGCCCTTGAGGGTGGCCTTAGGGGGCTTTGCCGGGGCTCGTCCTTGTGCCGGAACATGCTACAGGGGTGGCCGTTGTGGCTCCTGCCTCAGCCTTCCTCACCGAGACCTGCCTGCCCCCGAGAGTCAGTGGCATGCCTCTGGGCCCCTGATCCACACGGCGGGGGGCTGCCTGGGACCCAGGTGGGCCTGGCTGGAGGCAGGCCCTGCTCCCCGCCTCAAGGTGGTTCTCTTGGTGTTTTAGGGAATGCTCCTGGAGGGACCGCCCGGCCCTGAAGGCCCCGCTGTGAGTACCGGGTTTCACTTCCCCAGAACCGGGGACCTGGGGGTGGGGGGTGCCTCTCCCGGGGCCTGGGTGACAAGCCTGGAGAAAGGGGCTCTCCGCCTTGCACCCAGGCCACCCTGGCCAGTGCTCACCAGCTGGTGGGACACTGGATGGCATCTACAGCTCTACCTCCATCCTGCTTTTGTCTTTATCTCCAGGGTCTTCCAGGACCGCCAGGGACAACGGGCCCCACTGGCCAAGCCGGGGATCCTGGAGAAAGGGTAAGGCGCGGAGCAGTTCCCTGAGACCCAGGATGCTGTGGGCGTGTCCGTATGCCCTCCCTGCTGGGCGTGTCCACATGCCCTCTTTGCTGAGTGCGTCTGTGTGTCCTCCCTGCCAGGAGTGTCCATGTATCCTTCCTGTTGGGCATGTCTGTGCATCCTCCCCACTGAGTGTATCTATGTGTCCTCTTTACTGGGTGCTTCTGTACATCCTTTATGCCAGGCGTGTCCATGTGTCCTCCCTGCTGGCTGTGTCTGTGTGTCCACCCTACTGGGTGTGTGTCTGCATGTCCTCCCTACTGGCTGTGTCCGTGTGTCCTCCTGCTTTGGGACCCATGCTCTTTCTGGATGTGGAGATGCTGGCCCCCCATGGGTCAGGTGAGACCAGAAAGAATCTTGGGCACACCCCTGTGTCAGAGGCTGCCAGGCTCAGTCCTGGCACCAGTGTTGCAAACAACCACAATGACAGGAACAGTAGCCAAGAAGCTGCACGCTTTCCCCATGCCGCCATGCCCAGCGCATTGCAGGGGGTCCTCCTTGGGCTTCCTGCAGGTCCACAGCTTCCAGGCCTTCGTCCCTGCCCCACCCTCCTCTGGGAGAACCCCCGGGCAAGCTCAGGGGAGCCAAGGTGGATACCCATGGTGTACTTGCTCATCCTGAGCCCTGGCCTCTGTGGCACTGTGGCCTCGGGAGTCTCGTCCTGCCCTGCTGTGGGGCCGCCGTTGCTGGGTGGACAGAGAGGCCGAGGGACAACAGCTGTGGTCATGGGGAGAGGTGTCCTTTAGTGTCAGCGGCGCTAACGGCTAAGGTGATACCTGGACAGACCTGCGGGAGAGGGTGAGGGAAGGGCTTGCCTGTGTCCACTGGTGGCCTGGAGGGCGCAGGGCGGTGAGGTGGGGTCCCTGTAACTGGAGAAGGCCGGCAGGACCCTGGAGAGGAAGTCACGGCCTTAGCCCTAAGGTTCCAGCTGGTGTCCGGGGGTGGGGGGGGGCATCCCCATGGAAGGACCAGCACAAACAAGTGTGGGAGGGAAGCAGGGGCATCCCCATGGAAGGACCAGCACAAACAAGTGTGGGAGGGAAGCAGAAGCACCGCCAGCCTCAGGGGGAGGCCAGAGCTCTGGGGGGTCTTCCTGGAGGAAGGGGTTTGGGGTTGCCCTCACAGCACGAATAGGATTTGGGTGAGGCTGGATGGCCTCTGAGAGTGGCCCCAGTAAGACTGGGCCATAGTGCAAGACTCTCTGCCATGTTGCTTCTCAATGACCAGTGGCTTTGGGGCCCAGCACAAACAGGCCCCCTGTGTGGCAGGGAAGGTGGCAGGGGTTGGGAGCTCAGCCTGTGTCCCATGGCCAAACTTCCAGACAGGTGGCCTTGCGCCCTGGGCCATTAGAAACCCTGCTTATTGGCACTAAGCTAAGCCCACTCAGCCTTGGCACCAGCTCCCACTGAGGTACCACCTCTCCTCCTGGCCAGCCCAGATTGTCTCCCAGGACGGGGGTGGACAAAGGCTTGGTCCCGGGGGAGCGAAACAGAGAGGGGGTATCCTGCCTCCTGGCCAAAGGAATCAGCTTCAAGGAAAACCATTTTGTACCTTTGAGTAAATGCGTAGGGCTTACCCAGGCAACCATGGAGGGGAGGCATTGGGGACAAGGTGGGCGGGCATAGCCCCTCCACACGCACAGAAGTGTTCAGGGCATCTTGGCAGAGTTGCACGAGGAAGCTTTCACACACACACATGCACACACACACATACGTGTCCTAATTTTATTCCAGCGTTGGTGTCAAAGGGTGCCGGTGCCCTAGGGTGTACGAAACTGTTTTTGGCCCTCTGATTTTGAATAACTTCTGGCTGTTTGCAGTCACTCTCATCTCAAACCATGAGGCTTTGACACCTGAAGGCTGTCAGTAGGGATTGTTCCAATCCTTGAATGCAGTTTCAGAAGACCCTTGGCAAGGCTGTTTTGTTGTCCCACCCTCTCCCCCTCCCATTAGCACTGAGAAGATTGCATTTCTCCCAGAGGGAACTTTTTATTGTATGAATACTAATTTGAATGTATAAATTCTGGTATAAGAAAGAAAATAAGGCATGGTTTACGGAGAGAGAGAGGAAGAGAGTGGGGCCATCTATACAATCTTTCTATTGAAAAGAATGAGTTTGCAAAATCACCAGTTAGGGTCCTGCTTACATTTGCACTGTCAGACCTAGCTGTTTAGATCTGCCGGGGTTGTTAATTGTAGTTAGAAAGTAAAGCTGGTTGAATAAGCCCATCAAGGCACCTCTCCATGCTGGCCTAGTAAGGGCAGCCGGGCTCACTTGTTATCTACATGAACAGATGCTTCACCATTTCCTGGCTGTCAGTCTTTGCTGAGGGGTGGCGTACACATACCACAGCCTCAATTCCTGCATATCTTAGGGCCTTGTGAGTAGCTCAGGGTAGTTGTTCAGCAAATATCTGCTGGGGTATAGGTGAGTGCTTGGATGCTGGATAGATAGATGGGTGGGTGGATGGATGCATGGATGGGTGGGTGGGTGGATGAACGGAGGATGCATAGATGGGTGGATGGATGGGTGGATGGATGGATGGATGGATATATGAATGGGTGAATGGATAGTTGGATGGATGGATGGGTGGATGGATAAATGGATGGGGGGTAGATGGTTGGATGGGTGAGTGTATGGATGGATGCTGGCTGGTTTCTCTCATTTTCTGGGTCTTTCTAAGAGCAGAAGCCAAAATGAGGGACCCTCTTCACAGCCACCATCCCCCCACAACCACCGCTGCTGCCGTTATTAGACACAAATGATCAGGCTTCTGGTCACTGCACTGACCCAAATCCCAGCTCCAGAAGGCAGGACCCCACTCATTCATGGACGCTGGGCTGGGTACCCTCCAGCGAGGCTCTGTGGCCTGAGCATATGGCCCCAGGGCAGGGGGTTGACCCTCCAGCCCACCTGTCTATGAAGGAGAGACACCTCACGTCCTAGGGGAAAACCCATTGGTATTACCAGTGATTCCCTAATTTGGACTTTGAGTGCTTTATTTTACCTGGCATAGGTGTAACAGAGCCTTTTATACCAGTGCTTTAAAAAACCTTGGCCAAGTTAGAGCCTTGATTTGGAGGCTAGATCATCAAGTGAAGCAGGGAAATGTGTGTTTTCCCATGAGGCCAGGCCAGGCGCCAGTCTTCGTTTCCTCTTTACCCCAGCAGTGGAACCCCTGAGGTCAGAGTGGCCCCGGCCAGGCCCGCAGCGTGAAGCCCATTTAACAGGGCTGTGAGGTGGCACCCCGCCTTCCAGCTCCGCGGATGGGGTCCTTATGTTGATAAATCACGGTGCTCCAGCGAAGGCTTGCTGCCAGCTTTTTCAAGCAATAGTGACACGGGCTCAGGGTAGCGGTCACACAGGACTTGCCATCTTGTTTGTAAACTTTGGGGTGAAGGTTCTTTGGAGAGCTCTTGGGGAAGGGGACCCCACCTTCTGCCTCCAGTTCTGATAGGAACCTGCGCCTTGGGCCAACCAAAGTGTTCACCAGTGAACAGGAAGCATGATTTCCATTCTCCTCCAGAACTCTCTCTTTCTTCCAGCCACGCTTTGGATTCCACGTTTTGGAATCCTTCTTTTGGTAGAAAGCTTGCCATGAGAGCAGTTGCTTTCACAAGCCCCGAAGGTGAGCGCTCACCAGTGTGGCTTAGAAAGAGCAAGAAGGAGAAGGCTGAGCTGGGGGGCCTTGAAATCCACAGCCGGGGCCATCCGTGGACCTTGTCCAGCACTGCAGGCCGTGCGAACAGGAGAACACACACACACACACACACAACACACACACAACACACACACATACACACTTCCCAGGGAGACATGGACCCCTGCAGTTTTAAATTCCGGGTTTGGCTTGGGACCAACCCCAAGCCAGGAAGCTTGGCTGTGAACGATTGTCAGCCTCAGGTTTCTTAGAGGAAACCTGGGTGGCGAAGCGTGCTCAGATTTTTTCAGTTTGAAACAGGACTTTGGTCTTCTGAAAATATCTCCCAAATTGGCCAGCGAGGGTGATTTGGCAGTATCTGTTGGCAATAAAAAGCTGTAAATCCTTGGGCCCAGCCCTCCCGCGTTAAGGACCTTGCTGACAGAAATATGCCAGGATACCCCTCGCAGGCGGCACGGAAGCCGTCCCGAGCTGCGCCAGCAGAGGGCACGGTGAATAAACGATGCGTCCGTCTTCCTGGGAAACTACAGCTTTTCCCAGGGCTGGGGTTAAGCAGCGTCCAGGGGTCCGTGGTTTGCTGTGAAGAGAAAATGCAGATCGTGGGACCAAATGTACAGAATGAGCCCCTCAACACAGGAAGGAAAGCACTTCCCAACCACATGCTCTCGTAAAGCAATCAGCAAGGATACGTCATGAGCTCCGTGTGTGCTTCTGGGGCTTTCTCTTTGCTGGTACAGAATACGAGCCCTGGGTACTTCTGGGGAGGAGAGATTTCCACCTTATGTCAATCTGTGTTATAGAGTGTTTTACAAGAACATGGATAACTTCTGTCATGAAAAAAAAATTACTAAAGAAAAGAGATGTCAGGCAAGTTTCGGCTCAGGCCCTGACGATTCCACACCCTTCTGGACAGCTCCAGAAGAACCATCCCGGTTCCCAGCCCTCTTGGCTGCACCTCAGGTTTCCGTGCTGGGGCGTCTTCTGCTGCTGCTAATGTTCTCGCTCCCAGGACCCTCACCCATCGGTCAGGGGAATGTGGCCAGCGGGAGGCTTTTCCCTGGGAAGTAGGAAGTTACATTTCTATCAATGTACAAAACAACCCTCAGCCATCTACTTCAAGCTGGTGGGAGGCTGCCTGCATTTGTGAAAGAGCTGAGTGGTAGAACATTTCTTAGAGAATAAACTATCTCACCAGCTTTATATTTGTCTTTGGCTCCTGGTCAGCCAACATCTGCTGGTTCCTGCGGTGGTGATGAGTGAGTAAGCCGGATCTCAAGAGGGCACAGCTGGCGTCACCCCGTAAATGTATTCTTGAAATGATTTGAGACACACTCAGGTCCCTGCAAGGGCTGCTCTGTTCTGATGTCTTTCCAAGCAAATGGACGCTTCATCCACCCGTCCATCCGTGCCTCGGTCTAGCGGGGTGACTGCTTCCACCTCCCTGCCCTGCATTCCTCTGGCTCCTGGGACTCCCACTTTCCTCTTCATCACCTACTCTGGGAGCCTTCCCTGCCCCTCAGCCCCCAGCGGTGCCTGCCCTTCTCTGGGGGTGGTCTCTGGAACGTTCCCTGCCCGATGTGGGCGTGCTTCATGGTGACAGCGCCCCCCGCCCTCCCTCCAGCACAGCCTCCTCTGATGGAGCCTCCTCTCTTCGTCTCTTTGTCTGCAGGGCCCCCCTGGACGCCCGGGCCTCCCCGGGGCAGACGGGCTACCCGGCCCCCCTGGCACCATGCTCATGCTACCTGTGAGTACCCGTCTCCGGGCGGCGGGCGGCAGGCGCAGGGCGCGGAACGTCCAGCAGAGCGGGGCCCTGGCCTCTGGCTCCGTCTCTCCTCAGCCACCGGCTCACCCCTACCTGGGCCAGCCCATGTCCGAGAGATGCTCTGTGGGCCCCGGGGGCCTGGCTGCACCATGGTCTGGGGGGCACCTGCTGTGGGAGGACGGGGGGGTGCATAGCTCTTCCGATGGGGGTTCCGTGGTGTGTCTCTTTAAGCTGTGATGCACTGCCACAAGCGGGGCCCTGTCAGCCCGGGGAACTGGAATTGGGGAGCACAGGGGAGTGGCTTTTCAGCCTGGGCTGGCATTTCTTTACTCCGTGCTGTGGGCAGGCCCAGTGCCCTGAAGACCCAGTTGGTGAGCCTTGGCAGGTGTGAGAACCGACAGGCAGAGTTGACAACTCCCCCAGTGGACAGCTGCGCCCCTGTCCAGCTGCACGGGGGCTCTCTGGTGACGGCGGTGGCATTTCAACCCAAACAGCCAGCGCCGCACCAAGGGTGCAGACTGCTTCTGCCCACCCCCGAGGGGAGGCAGAGGCCCCTGTCCTCTCACTCCTGGGGAGCCCTGGCACATGGGGCTGGAAGCTCCTCTGGCTCCCAGCCAAGTGGTTTCCTTGATGTCGGCCTTGAAGGTCTCAGCTGCTGTAGGTGCTGGGTCCACTCAGCACTGGGGTGCTGGGGGTGCTAGAGGGAAGGAAGGGAAGGTCACCCCATTCGTTCCCATTTAACTGAGGCAGCCCTGTCCCTGGGTTGCAGGCTCCAGATGCCCTCGGGGACAGCTGTTTGGGTTGGTGAAGGTACCAGGCAGGGGGAGCTTCCACGGGCGGCTGAGGGCACAGGAGGAGGGCCGGGGCTGCCCTGCCCAGTGAGCCCTTGCCCTCCACTCCCACCCACTCCCTGCCCCCAGGACCCACTCACAGGGCCCTGCTAAGGAGGGGGGCATGCATACAGACCCCCTCAGTGGTCTGCCTAAAGCTGCACCCTCGGGCTCAAGGTCACACACTCCCTGGGACACTGCCGAGGCTGAGGGAAGGGCCATCTAGCCGTAGTCCCAAACTTCCTGGGGTCTCGTTTGGAGAGACCCACGTAGAGCTGGAGGATCTCTCCCAGGCCTCCCTAACTCAGTCGTTTTCGTGGGGCCCTTGCTCTTCCTTGTGGCACCTGGGGAGAGGGGGCCTTAGGATGAGCTGGGTGCGGGGAAGGGCCTCCCAGATGTGGAGGAGCAGGGATATCCCTCTGTGTCCCCAGGGCTGAGGTCGGGGTCACGGGGGGCAGCTCTGTGCTGGCAGAGGGGCGCAGCATTTGCAGGGAGAGGGCAAGAAGCTGCTGAACCAGCCCCTGCGTGGCCAGCTCTGCTGTCCCCCATGGGGCCGATCGCAGCTGCCCGGCCTGGCGGGCTGGCACAGGCGCCCACAGCAGCACACCCTTGGTGACCCATGTCTTGCTCCCATAGTTCCGGTTTGGAGGGGGCGGTGACACCAGCTCCAAAGGCCCCATGGTCTCAGCCCAGGAGTCCCAAGCCCAGGCCATTCTCCAGCAGGCCCGGGTAAGTAGTGGCTGCGCCCCTGGGGTGGGTGGCACAGAGTGACCACAGGCCATGGCCCGGAGCCCGCGTGAAGGACAGGCGTCTCCTCCCATCCCCAGGAGTGTGTTCCTGTGCCCTGGAGGTCAGGAGCCCGGGATGTGTGAGAGTTTTCTCAGGGCTTCATTGCCCCCACGGGCCCACCTCCCACTGCTTGCCTGCCCCCTCCTGCATTCTGGGCCCTCTGCTGGCTTCCAGGCATGGAGAGAGACGATGCTATGGAAGCCTGCGTTTGCATGATATTTCTGCCTTTCGCAGGTTGCGGAAGATGTTAATTATCAGTATGCATGGGTAATTAATTACTGGATGGCTTAAGTATCGAGCTGTTGGTACGGAGCAAATTGCCCGGATGATGCAATCCAGGGCATCACAAAGCCCACTCCCTGCCATAGAGTTACTGCTTGGGCGGCCAGGCTGGCCTTCTGGTTGGGGTGTTGTGACTGAAGCCAAGTGGATGATGTACTTATAAGGATATGTGATAGAGCAAAACTCTTCAGCAATTAAAACGGCATCGTGTCTGGGAAACACAGCTGCGTAATTGAAGCAGAGCAGTTCTGTGGGGCAGGAGGTGAAACCTGAGCATTGGCCAGTGAGAGGTGTCCTCCAGGTGGGCCAGCAGACGCCAGGCCGAGTGGGGCAGGTGTACTCGCCGCAGCTGGGCTGCCCTGGCAGGTGTCTGGGCTACCCGGTGGGCAGCTGTGACTCCGGCGGCTGCCTCTTCCTTGGGCTTAGTGCACCCTAAAATGCTTTCCTAGTCCCCCAGTACTCCCCAGTTGCAGGTGAGTGCTTGAAACACCTCCTATGGGAAAGAGAATATTTTGTCATTCAGCTTGAGCTCAAGGGTAAAATAGAGTCCCTACCCCTAGCTCTGAAAGAAAAGGCTGCAGCTCAGCTTCAGCCTGAGGGCTGAAGGGCTGAGCACAAGGCCCTTTCTCCAAGGTGTTGGGGGTTGGGGAGAGAGGAAGGAGGAGGGACAGAGGCTCCAAGGGGACGGAGGGCCCGTCTCCAGAGGGGCACGTGGGCACTCACGTGGATTCTACTTTTGCCTTCTCCACCCCCCATGTGCTTCGTGCCAACAGCTCCTAAGTTGGTAGGTTTCTGGAGGCATTCACCTGAGCATCCCCTCCCAGTGCCCTGTCCTCTCCCTAACTTCCTATCCCTTCCCTCCGAGCCATGGCAGGTCAGGAGCCAGCAAACCCCGGCATGGCTGCCAAGGGCTGTTTCACAGCGCGTGTTCTCTCCTCTTGCAGCTGGCGCTGAGGGGACCTGCTGGCCCGATGGGTCTCACCGGGAGGCCCGGCCCCATGGTAAGTCTCCGGCATGGAGAGTGGTGGGCTGTAGGGAGGAGGTGAGTGAGGCCATGTGAGCACAGGTGGGCATCGGGCCTGCAGGTGGGCAGAGGGAACAAGCTCCGTCTTCGGGTCTCTGGCGCTCGTGGAGATGGCGGCTTCGCTACTTAGGTAGGTCCCTGTGCTGTGTGATTGCTGGGGCGTCCAGGGTGGACCTGACACCAGCATCCTGGGAAAGTGTCCGCACCTCCTGGAATGGTCGGGAGGAGCAGGAGATAGGAGGTGGGGCAGGCGGCGAGCTCACCTTGGAGGGAACACACCTCAAGCTGCTCCCAGCTAACGCTGAGCATCCCTGACACTGCAGCAGGTGAAAGCATAAGCCCATGGAACTGGGCAAGTGCCAAAAGGAAGATTTTGGTCCCTATGGGCAACGCCATATGTGCCTGGGCTGGCTGCCGCCTTGCCTCCTGTCCCAAGACTGCCAGGGTCATTGTGTGCACTCGTGATTCCCAAAGGCCAAGAGAGCTCCAATGAGGGCCCAATTCCAGGTCCCATCTCCCTAGTTGCTCACAGGTGTTGCCACCCTCCTGCCTTTGCTGAAACCCTTTGCTCTTACCTGGCTCCTTACTGCAGGAGATGTGCATGGTGTGTGCCCAAGGACACCTGGTGCTAGCAAAGTGTTGGGCACCGGGCCTGGGCCCCTGGGGTCCCCGGGAGGTGGAGGTACCCTGACAATGTGCAAGGAGGTGGGGGACTGAAATGCCACGGTGGCCCTCTGGCTACCCCCCCGCTGGACTGGGAGGGAATGGACCTCGGCCTTGGCTGCCAGCTCTGCTCAGGCCTCCACCGGGTGCCCCCCGCTTCTGGGGATCTTGCCTTGAAGCGGTCCATAGGAGACATGCAGGCTATAATGGGCCATGGCCATGGCCACGTCCACACTGGAGAGAGAAATGCTGCCGAGAGCTTTGTGGCAACTGCAAACCCCGCCATTGGGAACTCAGGTCCAAAACAGGAAGAGATACAACATAGCTGCATTTGTCATCCTGGGAAGTGACCATCCTTCCCTCTGGGTGTGTTAAGGCGGGGAGGCCAGGCCTCGCAGGCGGAGGGCCAGCTGTCAGCCCTTGTCCCATCCTCTGGGCAGGCAGCCACCTTCCCCCAGCTGGCCCTGACACCCCTGCTGCCCTCGCCTCTCTCACCTGAGCAGGTGTTAATCCAGACCATGTCTCCACAGGGTCCTCCCGGCAGCGGAGGTTTGAAGGGTGAGCCTGGAGACATGGGCCCCCAGGTAGGTGGGGCACACGGCCCGGGCCTGGGGGTGGTGCTGCTGGGACGGCAAAGCCCTTTTGGCTGCATTTCTTGGAGGAAATTAGTGAAAATCATGGTGGCTCCAGGCAGAACTGGACATGGAACAGAAATGCCCCTGACTTCTGCAGTGGGAGGAAGCTGGCTTATGCCTCTGTTCCCAGGGCCACTCGGCAGCAGGTCCCATGCCCCTGGCATGTGATGAGTGCCAGGGGCAAGATTTGCTCTTTTCTCTGATGAAGATGGATGCCACAATGACCCTTTGTTCTCTGATTCCTGGCAGGGTCCCCGAGGTGTGCAGGGCCCACCCGGACCCACGGGGAAGCCTGGAAGGAGGGTGAGTGTCTCCAGTCTGGGATGGGTGTGCGGGAGGTGGTAGGGCAACGAGCGGAAGCCGGACTCGGCTCTGTCCACCACGTGGGCCAGGCAGGCCAGACCCCTCTGCAGAAAGCCGGGCTCTTCCCCTCTACGCGAAGGCTACTTCTGTCCCCGAGGCCAGCGTACCCTGCCTCCGAGGCCTCTGACCTCAGCAGGTCCGTTAGCTTAATAGACATTTTAAAATTAAACCACTTTTCCCAGCGCCACTTGAGAAGACAAATTAGCTTGTCGGCCTTATTTCTTTGGGCTCTCTCATCTCAGGGTAATGTCCAGGCAGCTGCTCAGGACTTCCTTGGCCACCCAGGATGTTGGGTTTGGAATGCAGGTGCAGTGGCTGGGACGCATTTGTTTCCATGTGAGCGTGGCCTCTGCAAGGGAGCGTGCATTTGTAAAATAATCAACACCACTCAAGCAAGCAGGGAGGTCTTAGGTAACTTGCTCTAGCAAAGGGATATTTTCCCACCAGTGAATGCTTCTAGTGAATAAATAAAAAACGTGGCTGTGTTGTATTTGTTTAGCCTTCAGAAGGAAAGTTGACCATCTAAGCTACCACTTCCTGCTTTAGTTTCAGAATGGAGCAAGTAATTCCCCACTGTTACGGATCCTCCCCGCTCAGGGAGTTAAATGTAGAGATCATTCCAGCATCTGTGGAGAGGGTCAGGCGTGAGGTAGAGGTCAAGGAGATCCTAAAAGGGGACCCAACTCTGAAGTCATGGGATTCTTGGACAGACGACCCCAGAATTGTATCAGAGATCAGATCCAAGATGGGTTTCTGTGCCTTCCGGTTTTCTTCTCTATCTGTGTAGACACCTCTTGCCAACTTTCATTAGAAATCATCTGGTTTATCTGTTGAGGACGCAAGTAAAAAAGAGGAAAACTAAGTGAAATGGTTGGAAATGTGAGCGGGTGTGGAGTGAAGTTGTACCAGGGCTGTGAGCGTGGTTTAAGGAACCATGTGTGCCTGGGGACTCTCGGAGAAGAAAAGGTAGCAGCGGGTGAGGGGCTCAGAGCTGGGTGGGCGGTTCATACAGCAGTGGAACAGTCTCTACAGTTCTCTGCTAGAGCATCCCACCAGGAGTGTGTCCTGACAGGGCTGCAGAAGCAGCACCATGCTAGGACGTCATGGGAGCTTTTGGGATGAATTCCCCTTGATTTCTGAGAATTTTCAGGCCTTTGAGAAGCGAGGCTCCCCGACTGGCCATCCAGCGCTGTGCAGCACAGGTGCCTTTTACAAAATGACTTTTCATCCTCAGCGGCTCCTTGTTAACCTTTAACCAGACCAAGCCCAGACTGTGTCCCTGTTCTCTATTTTGAGCCATCTCTTCTTTCTTCCTTGCTGTTCTGTGGCTCTGCCTTCACCGTCTTTGTTGTACTTTGGGAGACCAAAAGCTCCCCTTAGCCAGGTGCTCTTCTGCCTGGCGTTGAAGAAACAGCTAAATGAACCCCACTTGATAGAGTGAGCCCCGGAGGGCCAGACTCGGGCAGGTGGAGGATGGAAAGGAGAGAAGGCGCAGCTGAGCGAACCCTCTGTGCTGGGCTGGCCCCTCTTTGATCTGGCCTCAGATGCTTTTGGCTGCTGTTCCTCATTAGTGTGTCAAGGTCTGGTGAATTTAATGAAGAGTGGCAGAGTGGCTGTCTCCATCTAGGTGGGGCTCCCCCCAGTGCTTGTGAGGCCCTTGTGGTGGACCCTGGAAGGTCCAGGCCCTGTGCTTCAGCCTCACTGCCAAGCAGATGGAGACTGGGTGTGTCCTTGGCTGTTTCCACAGCTGGAAGTAATGTCCATGGGAGCAGCCACCAGATGAGGTAACCTCCTTGCAGAGCAGATCCTGCCTCCTGCCTCCAAGTGGCTGTGTGGCCTCAGTGAGACGCAGCTCCCTTCTGGGCCTCAGTTTCTCCCTTAGGCAAAGGGACTATCTAGATGCTTGCTTGCTTTTCCCCTGTGATTCTCTGCTCTGCAGAAGGAAATGTGCTGTCTTGGTATGTCAGTGGTAAGGTCTCATGAAGTCACAGACTTACAGTCTTCCACGTGGCCGTGGCTCCTCAACTGTTCTTTCTGCCAGCGTGGTCTCACGTGTCAAATCACATCATCTTCTCCAAAACACAGGCAGGGTGGGAGGCATTATCTCCACTTGGCAGTTCAGGAGGCGAGGCCCCGTGTTTGAATTCCTCTAGTGCAATGCGTTAAGCAGCCTCTGGACCCCGGGTCCAGTCCTCTGGACAAGACAGGCCACAGGCTGTGGCCCATGCTGGCTTGTCTTCAGTGGCACCCCCAACCACCAGACAGAGAGGTCTTGGTGAACTGACCCCTTTTTTGCCCTCTTCCATTGCAGGGGCGAGCTGGAAGCGATGGTGCAAGAGGAATGCCTGGGCAAACCGGCCCCAAGGTAGGCCTGCCACTCGCAGCCCCCATGGGCTGGGACCTTTGGTCGCCATTGCGATTAGGGGGACCAAGAATGACTGAATGCTTGCAGCCACCTGGGGTAGAGCCCCAGGGCTAGGGATAGCTGTGCCCATGAGAGTCGCTGTGAGAAGCCGACCCGAAGCCAGACAGTGGACAGGTGAAGCTCATGACCGCATATGAGAATCATGGGTAGTTGTCTTAAGGATGAAGTTTGATCTCTGCTAATGGTCTGCAAGCATGGGGGGAAGGAATCCCCATGGTGAGAGCCATCTGTGCTTGTGCAGCTGACAAGGTCACACACACACACACCGGGGTGATGTGGGCAATGCCAAAGCCTTTGCATGGCCAGGCAGCGTGCGAGGGTAGCCGTGGGGCAGGGGCCTTCTCGTCCGGCTCTGAGTATCCTGGCCCCCAGGTGTTGTGGGGAGTGAATAGACCCTGCTGGGTGCGTGCCGCAGCTCACATTTGGCTGTGAAGAAAATCCACCCCAGCAGGAGCTGGGGGACATCACAGCCCTCTCCCTCCCAGCTGCTGCGGGCCCTTGGGTTGATCTCTTTGCCCTCAAGTTTGGACCAAGTTTACTCCATTCTTGATCCATCTTCCTTCTCAGCTCCTAGAAGGTCTCGTCCAGGGCCCTGCCAGGAGCAGAGGAACTAGTGACAACTTTCTCCAAGTGAGGGAACCAACATAGGTCCAGCAGCTGTTTTTGGAGAAAGGCATGGAGACTGGGTCATGGCAGAATACCAGCCATGAACAGGAGCAAGCCACCTAGTCACCCACACGGATAACCCCGAAGAGTGCCCCCAGAGCCCGAGCTAGTGAGGGGCTCTGGTCTCCAGCGGCCTGGGGGATAGAAGGAGAAGGAAGTCTAATGGAACCTCTGAACAGAGTCATGGTCCTTTTTCGCCAACAAAAATATTGGAAGCCTCAAATAGCCTCCTGTTAGCTTCAGTGCTCAGGGTGTGCAACTGCACTCCTGGGAGGCAGCTTGGGTTGGCAGAAAGAGGGAGCCAAGAGGCCCAAGGTCCACTCGCCAAATAAGCGTGGTGTGGCTACCGCGTGCCAGATGTACTCTGGGCTCCAAGGATGCGGCACTGGGCAGGACTGGGAAGGTCCCTTTTTCCATGACACCTGCTTGTGATGGGGAGAAGCCGGCAAGTGCACATGGCATGGCTCACAGCAGCTGCCTGAAATAGTGGGGTCCTACTTACCCAGTGCCCAGGACTCGAACAAAAGCCAGCTCTCCCTTTGCCCACCTGTGTTGCTGTCTGGGGAGGAAGTGGCTGGGATTTAGATGAAAGTGGTGAAATGGGTGGGGGATGGGAGTCCTGGTGTGGGCAGGAAGGTTCCCGGGACCTTTGGGTGCACAGACACCATGGGGCAGTGGCCTCTGACCAGCTCTCTTTGTCCTCCTCACAGGGTGACCGTGGTTTCGATGGCTTGGCTGGCTTGCCGGGCGAGAAAGGCCACAGGGTAAGTATCTCCTCTCTGGGAGTTACTGGAGCCAAGGTCCTGTGAGGGGTGCAGCAGGAAGGGGCCCCAGCACTGTGTTGGAATGGCCCTTGGGTTGGGAGCTTGGAAAGGGGCAAACACCCAAGAGTAACTCAGAGCCGCTCCTCTGGGTGCTGTGGAGGGCCTGGTCTTCCCAACTCAAGTCAGATAGACAGAAAGGGCTGTGATGAGTTGGCATGGCATTCCAAAGAGGAATTCCTGAGATGCTCCCAAAAGTGTGCTCTACCCCAACCTCCCCAGCCTTCTACCAGGACAGCTTCTCAGGCAGCCCCCTGCAGCCATATCACCCCATCTAAGTGGGGTCCCTGCAGCACCTCCTTGCAGCTCACTGGGTGTCTTCTTCTTACCTGCTGTAAACGATGTATCATTTACATATTGGCATATTCTAAACCTGCAAGCATGTGTGTCTTTGCGTACACACACGTGTTTATCTGGGCTGTCCATGTGGATTGTACACCGTACTTCATGAAGTATTGAGAAACGGGATGCTGCAGTTCAGCCAAAGCTCTGTGTGGATTTTCCAGTACCCACGCATTAGCTACCAGAGCATGGCTGAGTCGGCCCTGTCCGTTGAGCCCCTCCTACCAGCCGGACCTTGAAGCTTTCAGGTCGTGAGGGGCCAGGCCAAACCCCAGGCTGCGACATGCTCCTGCTTCATGCAGGCTGCTCAGGGAGAGTGTGGTTGAGGCACCACCTCTGTGTCCCCGGGGCTGCCCACCTGCCTGCTGACTCCTGCCAACCCTGGCTGGACACTCCACCCTTTAGGGTGTCCACGTGCCAACAGGGAAGCATCTCTAGCCATCAACCATGACACCCAGGTCCACAGTCCCCGAAGAACCCTACTGAAGATGGAAACATTTTCAGAGTAGTGACAATTTTCAGTATCAGAATGAGAGAAACTGTAAATGGGGGTGGGTGTGATACGGGAGTAGCTAACCCTGGCCTTGCCTTCCTAGGGCGACCCCGGTCCATCAGGCCCACCAGGACCCCCAGGAGATGATGGAGAAAGGGTACGTAGCCCCTTTTAGCCCCGCTGCCTCGGCCTGCCCCAGCCCCCAGGGAGTTTGGACCAGAAAACTGAAGCTGAAATGCCAAATGGCTGTGGGTGTGGCACCCCCCCTCCACACCTAGGAGGGTGGGCTGGGAAGAGGGAGTGATGATTGTGCACAAGCACAGCCATCAGATGCGGGGGGGCCGGGCCGCACAGAGCCTGGAGATAAAAGCAAATCGCAAACGTTCTCGCTGCTAAGGCGCCGAGCGCAGCCGCGGCTGTCACAGGTCTCAGAAAGAACACATCTAACCGTGGGAGACAGGTGCCCTGGGCCCTCTGCGGGGAAGGATTTCAGAGCGGTTAATGAGCTCAGGTCTCTGCAGATCTCACCGAATGAGGTGTCAGATGGAGGCGGCGCCGTGTGACAGGGCCCCGGGGCCCAGGGGGAGAAGGGGGTGGGAAGACAACGGGACTGCCATTGGTTCTGGAGGCAGAGGGGCAAATTCCCTGGGATGGGTGATGGTAGGACAGAGCAAAGAGGGGGCACTGTCATCCACATCTGGGGTCACAGACATGCAGTTTGCCGTATTTGTCACACGCGTGTTGGAGATTGAAGCTGTGCGTCTTTGGACAGAAGCACACACTATGTGTAGAAGACACGTTGCTGAGGATTTTCAGCCCCTCCGCTACCCCCATGACCCAGGCCATTTTGGGGGGATGTGGGTATCCTACGGAAATTGGTAAATGAGAAAGAGGAGTAGCAGGACACGGGAAGTCCAGGCTCCTACATTTCTGGGCCTCGGCACTGCCCACTGTAAGCTGAGAGGGACCCTCCCCATGTCCCTCCAAGTTCTGTGCTTTTTGAATCGGACAAAGTGTGTGTTAGTGTGTGCATGTGAGTATGAGCATGCATAAGCAAATGTGCATGCACATGTGTGAGTATATACACCCATGTATGAGCATATGCCTGAGTGTGAACATGCATGTGTGTGCACACATGAGTGTATGTACATGTGCAAATATATGTGTACACATGTGTATGTGTATGCACACAGATGTGAGTATATGAGCATAGGCATGCATGTGTGAATGTGAGCATACAGGTGTGAGTTTGTATGCAGGCATGTGAGCATATACCTGTGAGTGTGTATGCTTTCATGTGTAGGTGTATATGCACATGTGTGAGCATATGCATGTGTGAGTGCATGTGCATGCAAGTCTGTGTGCATGTATGAGCTCTGTGCATGCAGGTGTGTGTGCGTGTAGAAGGAAGGCGCGAGTGCAGCAGCCATCTGCCATAAACCAGCAGTGGGGCACGTCCCCGCAGAGCCAGAAGGAAGGCTCATCTTGGCTTGTTCCTGTCCAGCTCTGGTTAAGACCCCGGCAAAGCCATTTATCTCCCTTGGAATTGATCCCCTAACCCCTGCCCCACCCCAGTTTCTGTAATTCCTGAAAGTAACCAAATAATTGAATTGCATTATTTGTTGCCCACTTAACCTTCCCTGTACCTGTGGTTTGTGAGCCTTTGAGCTGGGTGCCTCTGAGCCCCGGACTCACCTTCGCCCAAAGCATCCCCGCACCTGGCAGGGTCTCAGGAGCACAGGCATTCCAGGCTTTGCTAGCCAGAAAGCACTAGTAAACCTGGCATACGCTGATGCATCCCCCGCCTAGGTCCCTTCTCCTCTGCCTGGCTGCACTGTCTCATCACAGGAACAGTGGGCTCGCAGGTCCCAGCCTGTCCCTAAAGTCCCGTCTCTTTTCTCCCCGCAGGGTGATGATGGAGAAGTCGGGCCCAGAGGGCTACCTGGGGAGCCGGTAAGTCTGCTGGCCGGCTGGGGTTCTCCTCGGTAGGGCCGCAGCCCCCACGACGGGCTCCCTTAGGAGCACAATCTGCATCGACTGGGAGGTAGATTTAGTCATGGGGCAGCCTTGAGAACAGCAACAGACCCGGGGATTTCCCTGGAAAAGTGAGGAAAGAGCACCCTGGGAGGTTGGCAGGACACCCAAGGTGTAAATCCAGTGCCTTTTCCAGGCAGGGAACTTGGGCCTTCAAGAGGGTTGTGGTTGGGTCCCCGAGCCACAGTCGTAGTGGGTGTCCAGACACACCGTGGGGGTATCCAGGTGCACCGTGGGGGTGTCCAGGTGCACCGCGAGGGTGTCCAGGTGTATCGTGGGGGTGTCCAGGTGCACCGCGGGGGTGTCCAGGTGCACCGCGGGGGTGTCCAGGTGTATCGCGGGGGTGTCCAGGTGCACCGTGGGGGTGTCCAGGTGTACCGCGGGGGTGTCCAAGTGCACCGCGAGGGTGTCCAGATGTATC
>PVIY010011056.1:0-66603 GCA_004026745.1 Myrmecophaga tridactyla | reverse complement strand
CCAAACTGCCAATCTGGTCCATCAGGCTGGATAGGGCTTAAAGAGAAGTGAGACTTATGGGTCAATGGTATTTTGCTCTAATCCAATGGACTCCCAGAATAACCCATGCTTATTTAATTAGTTCTAGAAAGCAGTTAGCAGAGACGTAATCAACTGGCAGAATCCCCACTCAGATCCCTGACCTGTGGACTGAAGGCTGTTAGGCTAGGGAATATCAAATGGAAGACCCCAGAACTTCTACTCTCTACCAAAGTAGTGAACTAAAACAATATCACATTCCTAGAGAGACTGCTAAAGTTTGTGCCACCATCAAGGACTTAAAGGTACAGGGGTAGTGATTTCTACCACATCTCCATTAGGCTCACCTATCTGGCCTATGGAAAAGATAGATGGATCTTGGAGAGTGACACTGCATTATCACAAACTTAATCAGGTGTATTTAGAGATGTGGTTCTTTTACCAGAACAAATCAATTTACCAGAGCAAATTCAGATGCACCTCTATCCATCTCTCCATCCAGGCCAAATAAATAAATCAAAAACACAGCTAGAAGCTCTGGTTTGAAGCTATTGCTATTATAAACATTTTTTTCCTTCATAGTTATTAGTAAAGGCCACCAGAAGCAGCCATACACTTTAGTATCCCTTCTCAGGTCTCTGTCAACTCTCCAGGCTTCTGCTATAATCTGGTCCACAGAAAACTTGCTTCCTTCTCTATTCCACAGGACATCATGCAAGTCACATGGATGCTATGCTGATGGGATCTGGTGAGCAGAAAGCATTAAATACTCTAAATATTTGATTAAGACATATGCATGTTTATAAAAATATCTCTTGAAAATCCTCTTTCAGATCTTTTTGCAGAATGAACTTATGCACTGCTCCTGTAGTATTCTCAAGGACTATATGTAAACATGAAATGTATGTTTGAGTCTGGTGTTTTGCAGGAAACAGCACTTTGCTTCTAAAGAGTTATTACATATACTTTCATAGGAAATCCTGATTGAGCATAAATCATTAACTGGTTCATTTCTGTATGTTGTGAATAATTGAAAAGCATGTAAACATAATCTACTTTGAATTTTGTAAAGAAACCAACAACTGTAGGTTATCTTTCTTTCTCTGTCTATCTCAAGTCGTGTGTGTTGTGTGCACACACCTGTGTGTGTGATACATTGTAAAGGACAGAAATTACCTTTAAAAAATAAAAAATAGAGACCTGGGGGAAAAAAAGACATATGCATGCCAAAGAGTTGGGGAATAAACCCCAGAAGATGTCAGGGGGATGTCACATCAGTAAATCTCTAGGAATCCAGGGGTCTGGGGTATAATGAAATATTATCTTTTATGAGATGAAGGACAAGTGCTTTAGTTTTTTAAAAGCTGTCAGAATGCAATATACTAGAAAAGGAATGGCTTTTAAAAAGGGGGAATTAAATTTATTAAGTTGCAAGTTTAGAGTTCTAAGGCTGTAAAAATGTCCAAATTAGGATAAGGCTATAAGAATGTCCAAACTAAAGTATCCAGGTAAAGATACCTTGGCTCAAGAAGAATGATGATACTCAGGGTTTCTCTCTCAGCTAGAAAGACATGTGAAAATGTCTTCTAACTTTCTGTCCCAGCTTCTTCAATGGCTTTCTTGAGAGTGTTTTCTTTATGCATCTCCAGACCACTCTCTGGCTGTTTGGGCCCTGTCAGCACTGAGCTTTTCCTAAAATGGTGCCCTGTTAAAGGGTTCCAGTAAGCAACTCCACCTTGAATGGGTTAAGACACATCTCCATGGAAACCATCTAATCAAAAGTTACCACCCATAACTGGGAGGGTCACATCTCCATGGAAACAATTTAAAAAATTCCACCTGGAAATACCGAATTGGATTAAAGGACATGGCTTTTCTGGGGTATATAATTGCTTCAAACTGGCACAACAAGCTTCTGCATTTGGCACCTCCAACCTCTAAGAAAGCACAGTTGCTGGTGGATTTGGGTTTTGGCAATATATGCCTCATTTAAGCATTATTATTCAACCCATTTCTCAAATAACTCAAAAGGCTGTCAGTTTTATGTCAGGGACAGGTTAAAAGAAGATTCTACAACAGAATCAGGTTGCTATACAACCTGTCTTGACATTTGGGCCATATGACTCCACAAATCCAATGGTGCTTAAAATGTCTATGGCAATTAAGAATACAGAATGAAACTTTTGGAAACCCCTGTAGGTAAATCACAATGTAAGGAGAGAATCCATGCTTCCTCTGCAGATAATTATTCTCCTTTTGGGAAAGAGCGTCTGCTTCGTTATTGAGTCCTAATAGAGTCCTAACATAAATATTGCTCATCAAATAACCATGCAACCTGAGATGTCCATATAAACAGGGTGTTGTCTGACCCACCAGGCCATATTCAATAGTATTCCATCACCAAGTGGAAGTGATTTACACATGATCAAGCAGCAAGTTTTGAAGTTATAAATAAGTTGCGTGGCCAGGTGGCTCAAATTCCCATGGCTCCTACTCCTGCCACCCTGTATCTTTTCTCTCATGTGGAATTTTCTATGATCACTGACTGAGTAAGAATGATTTGGTCCTGGTTAACAGTTCTGCACAATACACTGGCACCATCTAAAAGTGAACAGCTGCAGCATTACAGACCCACTCAGGTGTTAAATTTTTTCCAATGGGCAGAGTTTCAAGCAGTGTACTTGATTTTTTTATTTAGTATGGATGGAGAGATGGATAGAGGTGCATCTGAAGAATGATTTATGAGCAATGGCTAACAGTTTGTTCAGAAGGTCAATGAATTAGAAGAAATATGATTGGAAAACCAAGAACAAAAACAGGCATATGGAAAGATCTCTCTAAATAGGTAAAGCGTTTGAAGATATTTTTTGTTTCACATAAATGATCAAAAAAGAGCAACCTCTATAAAGGAGCATCTTAATAATCACATGGACAAGGTGACACATTCTTTCTAAGCTACCCCCACAATTGCCTACTTGGCTCATGAAGAAGACGATTATGGAAGCAGAGTTGGAGCTTATGCATGGGCCCAACAACAAGAACTTCTACTCACCAAGGCCAATCTGTCTAGAGTCGCTGCTGAGTACTCTACCTGCCAGAGCAAAGCTTAACACAGACCCTGAATTGGCATCATTCCCCTGGGGAACCAGCCAGCCACCTGGTGATGGGTTGGTTACATTGGATTACTTTCATCCCAGGAGTAGCTCTTTGTTCTCACTAGAAAAGACACATACTGGATATGGTTTTACCATTCCTTTCCTTCATGTTTCTGCTAAAGCCATCTGTGTATTTACATTATGCTTTATTCACCTCCATAGAATGATACAACATAGCTTCTGACAAGGAAACTCATTTTATAACAAATGAAGTGAAACTTTGGACTCATGCTCACAGAATTCACTGATCTTATCATGTTTCCTTCATCCTGAAACAGCTGGCTAATAAAATTATGGGATGGGCTTTGGAAGACTCAGCTATTGCACCATCTGGATGTCAGCACTTTATGGGGCTGAAATAATGTCCTCCAGGCTATAAGATATACTCTGAACCAACTATGAATACATGGTGATATTTCTCCTATACCCAAAATTCATGAATCTTAGAAGTGGGATGAATATGGGAATGGTTCCTGTGATATTAATGATCAACTACCAATATTTTTGTTCCTTTCCCTATAATTTTGGGTAGTTTTTTGTTTGGAGGTCTTACTCTTCAAGGGAGTAATGAATCTACCAGGGGATACAATGTTGTACTGGAACTTGAGATTGCCACTGGCTACTTTGGCACCTCATGCCAAATGCCAAATAGAATGCAGAGATTCTTTAGTGCCACTTGTTCTTCTTATATTTTGTGGTAAAAGTTGATGGAAAGCTATGACATCCCAAAAGAAGCCAGACTGCTAATGGCAAGACCCTTCAATGATGAAAATTTGGGGCATCTCACCACAATCAACCAAGGCACTTGCTGGGGAAAAAAGAATAAAAAAGGGGAGTGTAAAAAGGAAGTTATAAATACCAGGTGTGAGCCCATGACCAGTTGCAAACATGAGAAGTCTAGTAGTTATAAATATCTACTTCTTCCTTGCTTTGATGTTAGAATATTTATACGCATATATTAACCAATTATTTCCTCCCCTCTCCCATTTCCCTACTTTTTAACATAAAGTTTATTAATAGTATTTAATTTTATTTCTTGGGATTAAAATTACAGGGTTATCCAAGGGGGATTATTCTCAGCTAGAAGAGGAATGAATATGAATATCACCCAAAGATGGATGTCACTTTGCATATTCTCTTTTGGGGAGAGTAGCTTGTTTTTGTTGTACACGGGATGGTTGTATAAATTTTAGGTGAAAGAACGGCCTTATTCTTGCCTCTATTTGAAGTAAATATTGTTAATAAAAGTGAGTATGAGTACCAAGTTGATAAGGGGTTGACTATACAAGTGGCCAGAGTTAGAGCTGGTCAAAAGAGGATTTGCTGTGGGATTTACAAGGTGGAAGTGAAACATAAGCTATCAAGGTCAGATAATCAGTGAACTCAGGTTACCCTCATTTTCCCTCATTTTCTCTGCTGCACGTACAGCTCTTCTTCTTGCCTGCTGACCCTGTGGCCCTGTTGATTTACTCTGGGCAGGCCTCCCACCAGAGGCTTGCTTGCAGACACAGAGAGGCAGCAGCTACAGAGGTAGTAGCTTCCCGTAGTCCTCCTCACATGCCCCCCTTGGAACCATTTGAGCAACTAGACACACCTGGCTTCACCGATTTCGTATAAACTGATACTTGTCTACTCACACCAGTGCTACAGATTAGTGACACTTTCTCTGAACTACTATTTCCCCTTTTCCAGGCCTTCACTTCCCAGGTCCTCCTATGTTTGTGTTTGAGTTTGATAGAAATACTATAACACTCTCTTATTTCCATATATACTTGTAGTGGCTCTGTTTTCCTGACCAAAGACTGACTGATAAATGTAGCATGAACACAAGTAGGAACTGTGGTTTTGCCATTCATTTTCTTCTCAGGGCCTTTAAAAGAATCCAAATAACAGGTGCAATAATATGATCTGAATATGTAGCTCAACTCTGAAATGAATACCCAAACAGGAAGTCTGGATAAAAGCCTGTTTGTTTCTTAGTTGATTGCCTGTCTCTTTGGGTTCCACATCATCTGAGTGGATTAAATACAATTACAGTACACTTTTTGAGAGACTGCTACCAGAGGGCAAAGATAATATCTCAATAGAAAGTAATAAGAATGAGAGCAATTTATATAGCACCTGGTATATTAGCATTACATTACTATGCTGGCTTTTTAAAGTTATCATTTACCTACATGAATTCCATAAGTTAGATATTAATATCCTACTTTTACAGAGAGGAAACTAATGCCCAAAAAGTTTAAGTAACCTGCCCAAGGTTATACAGCTGGTAAGTCCAACTGCAACTCCAAGCAAGTGATCCTTCCAGGAAGACATACCGTACCAATATCTAATTCATTGCCCTTAAATTTGTTTCCAGGATTGATTTCAATAAATATTTGACATTTTTAAGCAAGTTTTTGACATAGATATTTTGATAACACCACTTTAGTGTAGTCATCTTCAAACTATGAACTTCCTGATAAAACGGCTTTGATGTGGCAGTTTTGACTTGGGGACGCTTTGACACAATCAAACCCATTAAAATGCCAGCAACCCTTAAAATGTTAGGTTTTAAAAATTACCAAATTACCAAAAATGAGAAACAGACATCCTCAGAATTCTTTTCCTTTTCATCAAATCTTCTACTGAATCCCATTTATGGGGTAGGGCTCAGAAAGGGCTAAGGGTAAGTAATTGCTCTCTTCTGAATCATACTTAGTGAACAAAAATAAAACGTATTTTGATGTTTGACATAGCTGCTCCAAAGTGCTACCTCAAAACAGCTTGAAGTTCAGAGAAGATAATGTGAAATAAAGCTGTAGCTTTGCAATGCAAGCATCAAAAACAGGATCAATTAGAGGTGGGTTGGGATGGAGAGAATGCTTCTGCACAGAACTCTTCCCACTGCCTTTCATCTAAAGAATGATCACCCACACTTAAGAATCAGGCTGTCCTGAGGATGGTAAACTTTGCCTTTATAGAGCTGATGTTTGGTTTCAAATCACTTTGTGCATGGGAGAATGATTCCATTTATAGTATAAATAAGTCTATGCTATAATAAGGTACTTTCTCCCAAACTTCTCTTAGTATTCTGAAGGCATTTTTTTTTTCAAAGATAAAACACAAATGTGTAAGGAAAAATATATTTTTTTAAAAAAATAGAGTTGAATGGGTATTTCACTTCAAAAAAATAGTTTTCTTAGTTGCAAGTTCACACTTAGGAATCCCTGGAATGGTTGTCCTAATGTCTCCAGAGCCTTTTTGTTTCATCAGAAATTGCAGAGAAAGCAGATCATTTGACTCACAACCTCTTCAATGGTCCCCTTACCCGTAGCCCATTCTCAAAGATTACCTAGAAGGGAGATTAGAATGGGAGGTCAATCCTGGTGTTGGACAGTAAAAAGTATGATCCAGAGGACCCTGGGGAAGTTGGGATTACTGGATTCCATTCAAGTGAACAAAAATCTCTTCTTTGCCCTCTTCTTCCACCATCAACCTGAAATTCATTTACCTCTCAGAACAACAGAATGGACCTTCCCAGATAAACTTCCCTCCCACCCCCAATTAGTGGCTTAGAAGGTCAGATCTCAAGAAGTATCCATGGGCACAGAATAAATATCAAGATTAAGAAGCGCTCACTTGGGCGGGCCACAGTGGCTCAGCAGGCAGAGTTCTCGCCTGCCATGCCAGAGACCGGGGTTCGATTCACGGTGCCTGCGCATGCAAAAAAAAAAAAAAAAAGCGCTCACTGATGTCCTGAATTGGCAAGAGGTGTCAACATGGCTGGTCGATCATTTTTATACACATGGTACTATAGACAGCGAGCAGCTTGAGACAAGGCCCTCTGTCTCATTCACTTCTTTAGGCCCAGTGTCTGAAAAACAGTTGTTGAATGAATTAATTATAGGCTAATATTCTTTTTTATCTTTTATTTATTTCAGTCAGTGAAAAGCTATTATTTGAGCACTTATTCAGTACCAGACACTGTACAAAGCTGTGAATGAACAAAGCACACATAATCCTTCCTTCAGAATGTATAATCTAACTGAAACTAGTGAAATGACTTCAACTTCTGATTATTCACACTATTCCTGACATACGGTTCAATGGTTGGACAACATGACCTTTCTGTAAGTTTCTTTAAGATCTAAAATTTATTGCAAAGGGTATTAAATGTATAAAGCATTATATAAGCTCCTTTGTTAAATTTCGACATTATAAAATTACTATTACAAGTTTGAATAGCACTAAAAATGGACATTCTTTCCAGTCCAAAAGCAATTCTTTCTTAAATGCAAACATGCACATCATTATATAAACCCCCAAAGAATGCAGCAACTCTAGCATTGTTGTATTATTACACCAGATCTGTGTTTCATGAAATAGCTTCCTTAAGAGCGCAATATTTTACATTCAGTATCCTCCATAAGATCTAGCACAAAATGTAAAAAAAAAAAAAGAAAGAAAAGGAAAAATTTAAATAAATCAATTAATTAAGCAACTTAAGAATCACCAATAACTCTTAACTGAATGGCATTTAGGAGGTTCATGAATCTCATGAAATTGGATTCAAAGCCATGTATCTGTAGGCCATTTGGTGGAGTTTTTTGGTTTTATCACAGTCTCAATAAGATCAATGATCCAAAATGGATTATTAACTCAGAAAACATATTAACTGAATATCATCTACTTGCCAGGTATTGTGCCCTGGACTAGGCTCAAAATCTAAACTTTTTTTTAATATATAATATATGAATATGTATTATATATAAAATATTTATATATTTTTATAAATACATAATAAATGAATATTTATTATATATAAAATATTCATCCAGGTTTTACAGGATCTGTTTTTTCACATTCACACCATTAACATCAATGCATACTCTATTAAACATATTTATATCCTAAATCAGCACCAAATACTCTGCAGTAATTCAATATATTTGCTGGTAAAATATAATTTAGAAATGTATTCTTACAGCTTCATGTGAAATATGATAGAAATGATAATGTAAGAATATCTTTAGTAAATTACACAGTACAAATTGTTTAAAATCACCTCTGATTCATTAAATATCTTACAGAGTAGCTGGATTTCCATTTATGCCTAACAATAACTATAAAGCTACTGTCCTAAAGAAATGATGACACTTGAAGAAAACTTTATACAATTGTTTTGTAAGCAGTTTTCTCAGGGACTTTCCATTGACTAAAATAAATAGCTTTCAAGTGCTCCAGATGGAGAACAAAAAACATTTTTAAAAACTCAAGAAATCTTATAAATTGAATGCCAAAATTTTCTCTTTGGAAATATTTTCTCTCTCATCATTGCATTAAGCATCATCTATCTAGAGTTAATCAATATTTACCTCATAAGCCACTTAAATTTTGTGACTAAAATTATCTTTACCTTTGAGACAGCTGTCATATTCTTGCCCCAAATATAAAGCAAGCCATATTTCCCTACAGGCATGCTCACACTAAAAAATTAAAATCCTTGTCCACAATAAATGTTCACTTTGTAACATGAAAATTTCTATGAATCATGACCCAAATGACTATTTCATACAATGGTTAGCTTATACTACTTTAGGAAACTATTCCTATACCCTACCAGAACTGAGTTGCAATTAGTGGTAGGGGCCAAGAGGTGGCACATTCTCATTTTCCAAGCTTTATTTCGCAGGGTGTTCATTTTAAAGAGAAAAAAAATTTTGTAGCACTTTTAACACAAATGGCAGATCTGAATAAGAAATAAGATATTCAGAACAATAAGGAGTTTCTCAAAAGTTTTACTTATTACTAACCACTTATATGCAAATAACATTTTTAAAAATACTTTGAATAATTTCTTTCTCTCCTGAAAACAAGGAACAGAAGGGAAGAAAAAGTTTAAAAGAAGAATTCCTTAGAAGTATCTCAGTTTTTCAACTCCTTTTCTTTTTTTTTTTTTTTTGGCTCATTTTATATTATACTGGATTGCTTCACACTTACGTAAGTATTTTAAAACTATGAACCCACACTTCAACAAAACAAGTATAGGTTTAAAAGTGGAATTTTACAATTGTTATTTTAAAGAGAAGATTTGTTAATTTAAAGTTAAAGATCTCCTGATATAAGTTTCGTTCAAGGCACATATAATATTCAAATGCTTTTTTCACTTAATAAATGTTAAAGTATGTTCAGATCTAAAATCTATTCTACTGCTTGCAAAAATAAATAGCAGTTTAAGGCTTGATAATCCGCTCACATATATATTTACTATATTAATAGATGTTGTGGGTATGTGCATGCGTAATGCATGCTTCCAGGAAGGGACAATGGGCAGATATGTTACTGGTCGTTCTGACTGTGTCTGGAATATAGCCCACCACCAATTACTGAGTCTTTGATGGGAAGGTAAGAAGAATTCCTAATCATTCCTGAAAAGGAAGAATCCAAGGTTGGCTGAAAAGGCAATGGTGGTACCAACCCAGACGTAAGGTAGGGTGACATAAAACCGGATAGTCCTCTTCCTGGAGAGGGATATGGCAGTCGTAACGGACTAATGCCTAGTCTAGGATTTAAGCTGTAGAGACTTGAATCACCTCTATATGAAGCAGATGTAGTTTGAAGAGGAGAGAAAGCTGATTTATTCCCTAGAGCTCCACAATCAATTCCAGCTAGACTAAAATTAGAAGCTCTCTGAAAGGCTGTGTGTTGAGATATTCCTGAACTTGCTAGGCCCCTAGTATCTGGATTATGTTCTTTCCCATTTAAGACCTGTTCAATGGCTTGGACCACATCCCCTCTGCAGAAGTGTAGAATGCCTTCTAGCCAGCTGCGCCTATAACTTGGAAAAATCTTGGTAAGGATATCAAGAGGATCTCTTGGTCTTGAGGACAATGTGGGAAGGCTGGATCTGGTAGCACTGAAATCTTTGGCCCACTCGCTTTCGTTGCCTGATTCCAGATCAGAAGATGACAAGGACCTGGGGCTCTCTTCACCTCCTGATTGTTCCTCAGGATGAGGAGACAAAATGCTACCATCCTTGTTTGAGTTTTCTGAAATAGATGACCTGATGTTCTGTTTTCCATTGACACCATCAGACTTGGGAGATGACCCCAGGGAAAGATGATGGGATTTGGAGACTGGTTCTTCTTGTCCACTCTGGTATGAGTCATATTTACCCATTTTTTGTTCTTGAGGGAGAAGAGAAAAAAGAAAAGAATCAAAAATAGGGAAAATATTCCAGAACTAGAATTGCCTACTTTAAAATAATGCTGGAAAAAATTAATTCATTCACTGATAGTATATTAGTAATAATTATTCACTCTAAAAATGTTAATGAATAACTCAATTTTAAAAGGCCATTCTGAAATGCAGCTATTAGAAAAAAATGGAAAAATGCTATTTCTTACGTAATTTCAGGATCACAAACATATACAATATATATAGATGTAGTAATTATTTAGGCACCAGAAGATAAACATCTATTATTTTCCCCAAACTATTAAGTAACACCAATATTATATACTTTCCCATCTTGTGAATTTGAGTTTTTCCTAAATGTTAAGCAAGTTTTGGTGTTACCTAGTAGTTTTCTTTTCTTTTTTTTTTGTCAATTACGCAATGTAAAAATAACTAAATAGTTTGTTTAAATTTGAAAAAGAAATAGTAATTTTACTTTAGAATGAATATTCTATTGAATCACTAATGCTAAATTTCAACAATTGGTTTCTTATGTTTGCATTTTAGCTTCAAATTAAATTACCTGAATCATGAGAAGAAATAACAAAATTATTGATTTCACTTCAAATTTAAACCAATGATGACTACTATGATATCAATTTAAAATAACACCAGTGTGCATATTTCATTTTCTGTGGAAAATGATACCTTGTTGGTATTTTTTCATAAACCTTTGTGAAATACATACACTTTATTTTTCAATCGCTAGAAAATATCAAGGGTTCTGAGCTACATTGTTTATAAAATAGAATTATAAACTGCACTATTGCAATCTGTGTGGATCTGCAAAATAACTTGTAAAAACAATATATTAGGCACTGGATTCATACCAGAGCCCCCCTCCCCCCAGATTTTAAGGGAGAATTTTCTAAAAATATTTTTTCATAAATATCTGATTTTTCTACCTCAATATATTAATCATATGACCATTAATAAAACAATATTATCTTAATTTTCCTTTTGCCAGGTCTATGCCAGGAAAATAACAATGTATATGTTACTGAAATAGTTTTTATTTTTATTTAAATTTCCTCTTACCCAATAGATATAATTTAGCTCTATTTCCATGAGAAAGGTAAACTGTCAAGCAGGGTTCTCCAGGTACATCTGTCAAAGTTTCTTTTTCTAGAGTTTATAAATGCAATGGAACAAACATTGTCTGAAAAAGTGATTTGCAACCATGATTTGCAATACTCCCATGTTTTCTTCAGTTTCGCTAAGGAGCAGCCCTAAATTCTAAAGAAATATCTTCAGTTTATTTTTAAGTTAAAATGTATGCAGTTCAGCACGTTGAGGTTCAAAATGCTGACAGTATATTAAACATTTGACCAAAAAGGATGTTGTTACTCCAAATATACAAGGACTCTATAGTATTTTCAATTTTAAATGAAACAATAAAGCTTTTCTGAGAAGCCTGCCAAGCGGAGATAGATTGGCATTGGTCTCTGTTCTACATTTTTTCTTACAAAAATGGGTCACCAAATCCACTCCTGAACATATAAAAGCAACAAAATTTCATCTCTAAACACTTTATGCATAAAAATAATTTCTGTTTTATATTTGTCTGATTAATAAAATGCTGATTGCGTAAGACTATTTACAAAATAAGGTGGCTTTAACATGCTATAGTATCATTTACATCATCTCTCTGTCCTTTGAACTTGTGTAGTTTGTTCCACTTTGTCTATTGCTTTTATCATTGTTTATTATG
The DNA here is from genome assembly GCA_004026745.1 of Myrmecophaga tridactyla. Classification (NCBI taxonomy): domain Eukaryota; kingdom Metazoa; phylum Chordata; class Mammalia; order Pilosa; family Myrmecophagidae; genus Myrmecophaga; species Myrmecophaga tridactyla. The sequence continues at coordinate 54,498 of PVIY010011056.1, read as the reverse complement.
CCTTGTTCTGTTTTGGAAACACATAATCTTCCTCCTTTTGAATATAAAGTTCTTTGTGTAGGAAAAACATTCATCTCTGAATCACTCAGCTAGTCTTTGTCTAATGAATGAGTAAGTTAAATAGACTACCTTCTTACAGTTTTGTGGATATTGTGTAAGAGGAGGGAGTCAATTTAGATAAGCCATTGAAGTAGCCTTTCAAAAACTGGCTTGCTTTTATAGGAGGTCATCTGAGACAACAAATAAAATAACATAATAGCTCTATAAAAACACAACACTTTTATACTAAAAACAACAACAGAAACAAAAACTACTCACATAAATCAACGTCTCTCTCACCTTGGTCCACCAGAGCTCACTATCAGTTTTTAGGAATTTTTATTTTTACTTTTCTTTTAAAGTGATTTTACTTTATTAAGTAAGATATTATTTTACTCTTCAGCCCTCTTTGATCTTTCATGAGAAGTAGTGAAAGTCTTAATTTTTGTGGAACTTGTACAAATAGTTGGTATAGGTGATCACAAACTGATATATTCCTCATTTAAATGCGGAGATAATCTTTTCAAAATTAATCCTGTGATCTCTTAAGGCTTGCAGTTTTCACAATTCAGGGACATTATCTCTAATTAACTACTTACTATCATGTAATTTTGTATGATATGACCCCTAAGACAAAAAAAGATAATGAAATAGCTTTTTCACTTCTAGTAGGCCTGATGAGGACTTTGAAAATTCCTAAAATTCAGTGGGATTTCATTAGCAGGAAAAGCTCATTTGGGGCTGCCATAGCCAAAAAATACATTTATACCTAAAACTCAGGCCACCTTTCCCATTGCAGCACAGGAGATAAGAGAGATTTACTGCAGATAAGTAGAAGATTCAAAACCATTTGGAAAACACACACACACACGGTATTTTTACCAATGAGTCTACTAAATGTGGGAAACCTAAATGTTTTTCTTAAGAGAAGATTTGAAATTTAAAATATTAGAGCTTTCTACACTCTAGGAAGCTGACCATAAATGCCAACAGTTGGGCGAAAATGGTTCAAGATTCAAAGGAAGGGTGGGGCGGGGCGGGGGAGGGGTGGCGCGTTAACTGGCAGATTTCTGTCTCTCTCAGACTAGCGCCAAAGGTTTGCACGGAACATAAACTGCACTCCCATCTAACAGTGAGTTTTCCAAACAAAATCCGAGGATTAACTCTGGTTTTATAACTAAGAACAGAGTACAGATCAAGCTCGGAAAAACAAACAGCACCTCTCAGCTGAATTTTCGGGGAGGTGCGCGCTTCCAGTTCTACTCAAGCAGAGAAAGTTAAGGCAACTTGGCAAACAATGCCATTCCGAGCTCCATTTGCCCACGTGTGATGGCCCTAGCTTCACTTTTTCTTTGCCTTATCCTATCACCTCAGGGAACAAACAGCAAGTCCTTCCGAAGCGAAGGCTATTAACACCCTCGTTAAGAGTCCGAATTGCAGAGCAGTTCCCCCAAATTTAAAGACTTCGTCCTTCCCGCCTCCAGGACACTGCTTGTTTTAGAGTTTTTCCCCAGAGCAACCCTTTCCTTGTACAAAGCGTTAAAGACAGACCAACTCACCTTGCTTTTCCCCAGGATAACTCGGGCGGAAAGCCTCGAAAGCCGGGGTCGCCACACCTCCTGCCTGTCTCAAGGTGCCAAGCCCCAGCGCAGCCGTCGTCGCAGGACCGCCCGCGGCCTGGAGATTCTCCGCTCTGCAGTCGCCTCCGGGTGCCCGACCTCCCGAACCCAAGGCCCGAGAGAACAGGAGCCTCTGCAGCCCGCGGGCCTCGGTCTCCTCCTGCGCTTGCTGCCTGCGCAACGCCACCTGGGCAGCCATGACGCGCTGGCGCTCGGCGATCAGGGCGCACTTGGCACAAGCGCAGTCCCGCCAGCGGCAGAAGCGCTTGTGGCCCTTCAGAGCCGACACCATGCCGTGGTTGCGGCAGCGGGCGCACTTAGGGGTGCGCGGGAAACCGCGGGTCATCGCGCGGACCCCCCTCTCCAGCCCGAGGGTTGGCGGGCAGCCTCCGTTCCGGGTGGCGGAGGCGGCGGAGGCGGCGGTGGCCGCTGCGCGCAGAAAGACGGTAGGCGGCCGGAGGAAAGCTGGAGGAACTGGCATCCCCGGGGGCACGGACAACGCGGGGGACGGAGGTGGAGGAGCCGCCGCCACAAGCTCCGGGGCCAGCAGGGGTCGGACGCTGCAGCTGCTGTCGCTGCTGCCACATTGTGACTGCTCCATTTCCCGAGAAGTTGCCGGCGAGGGGGGAATAGCAACAGGAAAGCCAACCCTCTGCGCTCGGTCTGTCCCACAGCTAACCCTGCCGGGATGTTGGGGATCAGAGGGACCGGCAGCAGTCGCGCTGTCCCCCACCTGCCCACTGACAAAGTTTTCCACCTCTCACAAGTGGGTTCCCGGCGGCCTCAGCCGCGAGCTGCCGAAGCTGTGTGCACCTCTTGGAGTCCGGGAGCGCTAAATTTATGCTGGTGCTCTATGTGCACCTTCTGAGCCCCAGAAGCCAAGGCTACCCCGCCCACCCGGTCTACTGGCCAAGCCCTGAAGCCGGGGGAGGGCCAGGGGCGGAGGGAGGAGAGCGGTGGAAGACGCAAGAAACCATCCAGAAAAGCTGGACATGCCCCTTTCCCAAAGAAGCCCCTTTCCTCACTTGCCTCCTCTTGAATACCTCAACGTATTGTTTTTGTAAAATAGCCTTTTGCTGCCCTTTTAAGATAAAGCAAGATTTGTGGGCTGTTCCTCAGGTTCCCACTTCTCCAAAGCAAGTTTGCAGATTAGGATTTCAGTTTCTTCTTTTCTCTTCATTTCCCAGGTGAAGTCTTCAGGATGGCAGCATGGTCAATGTTAGCAGGAAAGCGTAGCTTGAGTGCCTGCAAATTAATTATCCACCGAAAAGGTACCTTATTTCAAACGGGTCTTTCAAAGCGAAGGATAAATAATTGAGGACGTTGATTCACACCCAGTTTTTCTGCATTCCATCCTGTTTCCACATGAAAATTGTGGTTGTCTGTATTATGATATTTGAACTGTTGCTGTTTAAAGAATTCGTTATGAGTGCTCCTATCTGCAACTACTTATAGGCAGCATTTGTGTCAAAACTGTTTCAAAAATACTTTACATTTCTATTATAGAGTATTGGGGAGGTTTTTTTTTTTTACCATATTATTTAAACAGACTAACATAAAATGCACTCTTGTAGCATGCATTTAATATCTTTAAAATGAGAAAAGATCATATTGCTTTTAAACCTAAACCAAAAGAGCATTTTGGACAGAAATTTCATGGATGTTTGTTCTTAATGGAAAGGAGAGTCAAAACTCTTCAAAATGATATCCAAATGCCTCGATAGGCAATTCATGTTCTATCCCAAAGATGGCAAGTAATGATATCTTTAGATCTCCACCTAGCCACATCCAGGGCAGACATTGATAATTGATCAATTTCACAGCATCATCACTCCACATCCCATCGCACATCCCAAACCCACAGACCTTATCCTGAAGGTTTTCCGTCCTTTCTAAGCATCAGAATTACCTGGAGAAACATTTTTAAAATATGGGTGCCCCAATTCCAGTTACTCTATTTCTTTTTGTCTGGGTCTTATAAACCCTCCAAGGTGATGAAAATAATATAACCAGGGTTTAGAACTACAACTCTAAGAAATTCCAGACCATTGTGGATTCCATAATGCCCAATTTTTCTCACACCTCTCTATGGTTGCTCAGACCACTCCTGCCTAAAATTTAGTGTTTACCTAAATGTGGGATCAAACTCTGAGATATGAGAAATGAATTTTTAGTAATATATAGATCATTAAAGCACAATGAATTACCGAGTGAAAAAGCCATTCCTGTTGCTATTTTGTCTTTGAAATTTTCTGGTTATCTGAAGGAAAATGGTCATCTTGGTGCAAGTATGTCTTTATGTTCTTTCTAAGACTAATATGTTATGCTTTTAAACAAAGAGTAATAGACTTTAGGGACAAAAACCCCAGAAAGCAACAATAGTATCTGCCTGAAATGTTTTTTTTTTGTATGCTGAATAGCGGTGATCATATTTCATTCTTTTTCCATATGAATATCCCGTTATTGCAGCACCATTTGCTGAATTTTTGTTTGCTTTTTTTTGAGGGAAAGTGCATGGGCCAGGAATCAAACCCAGGTCTCCCACATGGCAGGCGAGAATTCTACCATTGAACTACTCTTGCACCCTCATCTGCCTGGAATTTAACATTTTTCTATTTCATTTTCTTATCACATGCAAGTAGGTATTGGCTTTTATTCAAGGAAATGGAAATAATTTTTAGATAAATGTATTTAAATAAAATGTGTCAGTTTATATTGAAAACAAATAGTGATGCAAATAAATGCATATATGGTAAAAGAGGCTGAGACTTGGGAAACACTGCCTTAGTGGCTTTGGAGTGTCTCCAATTGTGGGTGTTTTTGTTTTTGTTTTTTGTTTTTTGTTTTCTTCACATGGGCAGGCACCAGGAAGTGAACCTGGTTGCTGACATGGCAGGCAAGAACTCTGCCTGCTAAGCCACCATGGCTCGACCTGTGTGTTCACTTATAACTAGTTACTAAATCTCTGATCCTAAGTTTCCTCATCTTTTAAAAGAGAATAATCATATATTATTTGAGGATTATAACATTCATGAATCATGGTGCATATAATATATAATATAAAATATTAAGCCTTGTCACATAGGTTCTCAGTAAATATTATTCTTATTAATACATACTGAAGAGTAAATAAATGTTTAACAAATCTTATTCCAAATGCTCAATGAGAATTTTATTTTATAAGGACTTCATTATCTTAAATGAAACCCAAAACTAAAAATTTTGTTACATACAGATATAGAAGAAGCTAAAATAGATCATTCAAAATTGTTGATGAATGAAAGTTAGTTCTTATGACAAATGTAACTATTTCCATGACAAATATCCCAGCTTGCTATTTGTCTTATTCACTTAAGTGGTGACAGGCCTTGGAGGAGGAAATATTATTATACTAGAAGTCAGAAAAGATGGGTTCAAAAAAGCAGAGTACTTGAAAGAGGGTGTGGTCAGTTCTAACAACCCAACATGTGGAGTTGGCAAGTAGCTTTACTTCCCTGGCCTCAGCTACTCAGTTGTAAAATGAAGCACCTAGGTCAGATAATTTCTAAAATCTCTTTCAATTTTAACAATCTATGGCTTTAAAGGGGGGTTGTCTAATAATTTTTTTTTTGAAAAAAAGGAGTAAAAACTAACAAAATCAAGAATAGAGGAGGAAACAACACTACAGACCCTACAGAAATTAAGACAACTATGAAGGAATAGTATGCCAAAAAATTAGACAATTTAGATAAAATTGACAAATTCTTGGACAGATACAAATTACCAAAACTGATGTAAGGAGAAATAGAAAAATCTGAATAGACTTTTAGCAGGCTAAACAATAGCCCCTCCAAAATACCACATCCAAATCCCCAGAACTTGTGAATATGTTACTTTATATGGCAAAGGGACTTTGCAGATGGAATTAGGTTAAGGAAGTTGAGATGGGGGATTATCTTGGACTGTCCCAGGTGGGTCCAATGATGTAATCACAAGAGTCCTTATAAGAGGGCATGGCAGGAAGGTCAAAGTAAGAAAGAGAAAATTATATGACAACAGAAGCAGAAGAAAGGAGAGTCAGAATATCTATACGACGGACTTTGAAAATGGAGGAAGGGGCCACAAGCCAAGAAATGCAGGTCGCTTGTCAAAACTGGGGAAGGCAGTAAATTGGAATCTCTCCTGGACCTTCAGGAGTGAATGGATTTACAATAAAAACAAGAATAAAACCTAGAGCAAAATATCCACTATGAATAAAGACACAGGAATTCTTAATAAAATACTAGCAAACCAAATCCAGTAACATATAAAAAAGACTATATACTATAACCAAGTGGGAGTTATCTCAGGAATGCAAAATATTGATTTAAAATCTAAAAAGTAATTGATGTAATATACTATATTAGTAGAGAAAAGGGCAAAATCTATACAATCATTTACAGATGAATAAATGTAGAAATGCCAGTTTAATAAACCTAGCATCCACTCATGTAAAACCCCTCAATAAACTAGGAATAGAAAGACTGCCTCAGCTCTATAGAACATCTACAAAAAATGTACAATTAACACCATACTTGATGATGAAAGACTATAAGATGTTCCATAAAATCAAGAACAAGGCAAGGATATATGCTGTTTTTGTTTGATAAAGCTGCCAGAACGGAATATAGCAGAATGGGTTGATTTCTATGATGGGAATTATTAATTTATAATTTACAATTCTTAGGCCATGAAAATGTCCAACTTAAAGCATCAACAGCACAATATCTGGACTCTGAAGACAGGTTGTCAGCATCCAGACACCTCTGTCACATGGGAAATTACATGGCCAGCATCTGCTGCTCCTTTCTCTCCCCAGTTACATTGCCTTCAGCTTCTGGTTTTAGCGGCTTCCTTTCTTTTACTGTGTGTCTTCTCTCAGCTCCTCTGGGGGCTTTTTCTCTAAACTATTGTGGGGCTTTTTTTGTCTTTAATAAAGGACTCCATTAAAAGGATTAACACCCACCTTGAGTGAGATGGGTCACATCGCAACTAAAATAACCTAATGAAAAGGTTATTTAGTTTCTATGGGCCTACACCTATAGAAATGGATTAAAAGAAAATGTTCTTTTCTGGGGTACATAACAGCTTCAAACCATCACATACACTCTCAGCACTTCTCTTCAACATGGCCTGGAGTGTCTAATCAGTGAAACAAGGCAAAAAAATAAATAGAAGGTTATGGCCAATTGGTTTGGAAAAGGGGCAAAGACCACTCAATAGGGAAAGAACCTCTTCAATGAATGGTGCTGGGAAAGTTGGATCTCCTTTTTAAAAAATAGAAGGAAGACACCTACCTGAAAACTTATACAAAAACCAACCCAAAATGAATCAAAGACCTAAATAGAAGAGCTAGAACTATTGAACTCCTAAAAGAAAACACAAGGAAGCATTTTCAGGACCTTGTGTTAGGCAAGCGTTTCTTAGAATTAAACCCAAAGCACAAGCAACAAAAGAAGAATAGATAAATGGAATCTCATAAAAATTTTAAAAATTTTGTATCTCAAAAGACATTATCATGAAAATAAAATTGCAACCTACACAACTGGAGAAAATATTTGGAAACCACATATCATATAAGAGATTAATACCCAGAATATATAAAGAAATCCTTCAAACTTAACAAAAAGTCAAACAACCAATTAAAAAATGGACAAAAGACATGAATAGACATCTGTCCAAAGCAGATATTTAAATATCCAGAAAGCACATGAAAATATGCTCAACATCATTAGCCATCAGGGAAATGCAAATCAAAACTACGAAGATACCATTTCACACCCATTACAATGACTGCTATTCAAAAAGGGAAAATAACAAGAGTTGTAGATGACGCAGAGAAATAGGAACATTCATTCATTGTTGTTGACAATGTAAAATGGTGTAACTGCTATGGAAGACAGTTTGGCAGTTCCTTAGAAAGCTGAGTATAGAACTACCATAAAACCCATACTGCTACTAGGTATGTACCCCAAAGAATTGAAAGCATGGACTTGAACAGATATTTCTGTTCATAGCAGTATTATTCAGTTGCCAAAAGATGGAAGTAACCCAAGTGTCCACGACCTGATGAATGGATAAACAAAATGTGGTATATACATGCAATGGAATATTATTCAGTCATAAAAAGGAATGAAGCCCTGATAATATATGACAACATGGGTGAATCTTGAAGACATCATGTTGAATGAAGTAAGCCAGCCACAAAAGGACATACATGTATGATCTCAATGATGTGGAACAATAAGAATTAGCAAAGAACATATAGTCAAAATTTAGAATACAGGTTTCAGAGAATGGGGATGGGGTAGGGAATGGGAAGTTAAGGTTAAAACTGTACAGGGTTCCTATTTGGAATGATGGTTATGTTTTGGTAATAGTGGCACAATATATATATATATATATATATATATATATATATATATATATATTTTGTATGGGTAGGCACTGGGAACCGAACCCAGGTTTCAGGCATGACAGGCAAGAACTCTGCCTGCTGAGCCACCATGGCCCACCTGTGGCACAATATTTTGAATGTAATTAACAGCACTAAAATATATATCAGAATGTTATTTAAAAAGGAAATGTTAGATTTTCTATATGGCAACAAAATAATTTTTTTTAAATCCATAGAACTACACTCACAGTATACCCTAAGACATACACTCCAATTAATATGCAATTATTTTTAAAAAGCATCAAATTGGAATGGAAAAAATAAAATTATCTTTATTTACAGGTTTGCATGAAGAAGAAATCTACAAGGGTACTTAAAATAATAAGCAGTACCATCTATAAGAAGATAAAATTTAGAATAAAATATATCAAAAGAAGTCTAAGACCTGAAACTACACAGAAAATTACAAATATTGCTGAAAGAAATTAAAGAAGATATAAATTAGAGGTAAGCTGTGTTCAGGACTTGGGAGAGTCAACATTATCAAGATAGCAATCTCCATGTCTTATAGATTCAATAAAATACCAAAATCTCAGTTGGATTTTTTAGGAATTGAAAAGCCAGTACTAAAATTTACATGGAAACACAAAGGACTTCTAATATTCAAGACGAAAAGAAAAGAACTCCTATTATGTGATTTTAAGAATCACCACCTTCAATAATACAGTAATCAAGACCATGTAGTACTGGAGAAAAGAAAATAGACATATAGACTAACGGAGCCAAATGGAAGGCCAAGACATAGCCTGAAAATTTTTGGTGCATTGATTTTCAATAAATATGAAGATAATGCAATGAAAAAATGAAAGGGGCTTGAACAATTGTATATCCATATAGAAAATAGACCTATACCCTCGACTAACACCATATTTAAAATAAACGTTGGGGACTGAACTGTGTCACCCACAAAAGACATATTCAGGACCCAACTCCTGGTTCTAGGGTTGTGAACCTATGTGTAAACAGGACCTTTGACAATATTGTTAGTTAAGGTGTGCCCAAACTAAATGAGAGTGGGCTTTAACCTAATGTGACAGAAGTCCTTATAAAGAAAAGGAAATAAGACATGGTAGAGAAGCCATGAGGAGCAGCCAGAAACCGCAAGTAAATGGAACTAGAAGAGAAAGGACAAGACATGGCCATGTGCATCACCATGTGTTGTAAAAGCTAAGAAACACCAAAGATTGCTAGCCAGCCAGAAGATACCAACCACTCCACCCCACCACCACACACACAAAGGAGGAAGAAAGCCTTCCAACCTCTGAAACTGTGAGCCAATAAATTCCAGTTGTTAAGCCAACACATTGTATGGTATTTGTTTTAGAAGCTGGAAAACTAATGCATGGATCATAATAATGTGAGAGCTAAAATGATAAAATTTCAAAAAAAAAAAAACACAGAAGAAAATATTTGTGACCTTGTAGTAGATAAAGTCTTCTTAACTATGACACCCAAATCCCAATGCATAAAACAAGTGATAAATTGACTGTTATAAGTTCAATTGTGTCCCCCCAAAAAATATGTTGAATGTGGCCTTCTTTGGAAATAGGGCCACTGCAGGTGGAATTAGTTAAATTAAGATGAGGTCATACCGGAATAGGGTGGGCCCCTTATTAGCAGGAAATTTGGACAAAGAACACAGACACAGGAGAGAAGATGGCCATATGAAGACTGGCAGAGATTGGCATTATGCTGCTACATGTCAAGGAACCTTGGGATCACTAGATTCCAGGAGTGAGGTATGGAAGAGAGTTTTCCCTAAAGCTTCAGAGGGACCCTGGACTTGTCAACATCCTGACTTAGAACTTCTAGCCTCCAGAATGGTGGCAATAAATTTCTGTTGTCTTAAGCCACCATTTTGATCCTGACTTAATCAAAATTTAAAACTTTTGTGCCTCAAATTACACCATTGAGAAAATGGTAGACTAGGAGAAAGTATTTCCAAAGCATATGTCTGATCAAAGACTTGTATATACAATATATGGAGAACACTTACAGCCCAGTAATGAGAGGAAAAAGAACCCAATTTTTTAAAGAGTTAAGTAAATACTTCAATGCCAGACAAATGAGCTTATGAAAAGATGCCCAACATCATTAGTCATTACGGAGATACAAACTAAAACCCCAATAGTATACCACTGCACATTCACGAAAATGGCTTTAATCTAAAATTCAGGGCTGCAAGTATCTGGAGAAGGTGGAACCGTCATACACTGACAGTGGCTATGTAAAATGGTGCAACCATTTTGGAAAATAGTTTAGCAGTTTCTTAAAACATTATACATAACATACAAACCAACAGTTCTAGGCCAAGTCATCTACCCCAAATAAATGAAAACAAATATTCACAAATGTATGCAAATGTTTACATTAGCATTATCAATAATAAACAAAAAAATAGAAATTATCCAAATGTTCCTCCACTATTAAATGGATTTTAGGAGGATTTTAAGGCAGCTCATGAGATGAAAAGGAGGATAGATAGAAACCAGAAATATCTGCCTGTGATATATAACTGTGCGAAAAGCAGAATTCCACAGGAAATGAGCCCAGAAGGTGATTAATAGAAAGCTGGAAAAGAAGAAAGATGGTACATTATCCTTCATTAACCTGATGCTGAAGGAAAGTTAAATCGTTCATGTATAGCTTGGCTAGAGGGATTTGGCAAGGGATTGAGGACTTGGAAAGAAAGTCTCCATATTGCCTTCTTTTAAGAATAGATAAAACATGTACAATTCACTCCATGACTTCAAAATAAACGTAAGCATACTTTGCATGGTCCATCTAATCTGAGGCTTCCCAAAACCAGACTGCTTATGCTAATGTCATGGGTTGTCATTTTGGGGAGGAAATGTGAACTGCATTCTGGTTCCCTGGGGTCCTGCAAAGGGCAGTTGAGTATCATCATGATTGAGAAGCCACAACCTGCAGGAGGACAGAAATTGCAGCACCTGGACTGTGAATCATCAAATACCTAGGCACCCTGGTCTGGGAGGAAACAGTTCTCCTCTGGGACATAGTCTTCCTTGAGTATCGCTGGGGGAAGGTTGGAAGTGACTGGTAATACATATATATAAATTGGACATGAAATGTGACTCCACAAGAACCAATTCCTACCAGTAAAGCATACTCATCTGGGGATACCCTGCTGCTGGGAAGAGATAATCCACTATACAAAAACTTCCAGTAACAGCCTTGAGGATATTAGGATATAGGACTTCTTGGAAGACATCATCTCTATCTCCTGCTATGGGTGGAAAGAAGTCAGGTGGAGACCATTACACATTGTTCCCTTGCTATCACACATGAATTGTGAAAGAGAGTAGAATGTGTTTTATCTTACCACTTTAAAGGCTTTTATTTCATAACAGTTGGAGATGTCTACCTGAGATCATAAGTAACTAACCAAAATAGGAAAGTGAAATACCTATTATGCATCCATTGCTAAATTCCCAGCACATAGTTAATGTTCAAAACATCTTGAAAAATAGAGGGAGAATGGATGCCATAGGGCATAGTTGTAAGTTGGTTGTATGGGAACTATCACATTACTTTTCCTTTGTAACTGAAGTTTTCCTCCTTGCAGTTTGTATAAGCTGGAATGTAGTTTCTTTTTAAGCATGGCTTATTGTTTACTTTGGTTTCTGTACTTTTGTTTTAAGACAAATTTTTTTTCTTTAAGAAAAAGTGTTTTGAAACTTTAAGGTTACGCTTTTCACACCACTGTTAACTGCATTCCAGTAATTTTCAAAATGTTTAGCTCTAAGCACATATCATTGCTTATGAATGTGATGGAATTATGTGGTTTAACAGCATTGTAAAAATGCTGAACTGGAAGTTTAGCCTAGGCCAAAGCACCCCAAAGTCAGGCATAAAGTAAAAAGAAAACCACAACATAAATAGTAATAATTCTGGATGAATTTTATTTTGTCTAAGTTTAAAGTAATTTAAGGAATTAAAGCCAGAAAAAAAATTGTCCTCAGGGAATAAAATTTATAGTAACTATACTGGTGCAACACTAGAAAAAAGAATTATTTGACTTAAAGTAATTATATATATGTATTACACCATGATAAAAATTTAGCTTGTTTATGGAGTTTATCCAGTTAAAATTAATATATATATATGTGTTTATTCTTAAAGCTATATTTGTGCTTTTTCTCTACATAATTTGTGTAACAATAACTTCAGTTCACCAAAAGAAAATAATAAGAACTATAAAAAATATTAAGCTTGTTGTTGAAAGTTCCTTTTTCTGTTTCTCATCATAAACAACCACTTTGATATATACTCTAAATTATTTTACAAGCAGTGTGTTAGTGAATACCAATAAAATTTATTAAGAGTAGTTCAATCTCATATTTATTCATCTGGCATGCATTTTAGCAAATTTATTTTTCTTTTCAATCAGGCTATACTGGGACAACATATGGGATGATAATCACATTCAATAAGTTTGTCACCATTTATTAAGTTTGTTTTATATGACAGGTAGTAGGCCAAATACTAGAGATATGGAGATTTTAGAAACTCCTATCCTCAGAAGTCTCACAGTCATGAGCCTGTGAGTATTAGGTGTGGGGGGGCAATGGGGAGGTAGGATTCCAGGGAAGCAAACTGTGCTGGTTTGAAAGGATTATGTGCCCTAGAAAAGCCATGTTTTAATCTTGATCCATTTTATGGATCTTTTAATCCCTACTCAGCACTGTAGTTTTAAAACGATTAGATTATCTCCACGGAGATGTAACTCACCCAATTGTAGGTATTAACCTTGGATTAGAGGGAGATGTGACTCCACCCATTCCAGGTAGGTCTTGACTAGTTTACTGGAATCCTTTACAAGAAGAAACATTTTGGAGAAAACAACAGAGCCACAAGAACCACAAGAGCCCATGCAGCCAGAGGTCTTTGGAGATGAAGAAGGAAAACGCCCCTAGGGGAGCTTCAGGAAACAAGAAGCCTGGAGAGAAAGCTAGCAGACGTTGCCATGTTCACCTTGTGCCTTTCCAGTTGAAAGAGAAACCCTGAAAATCATTGGCCTTTTGAACCAAAGTATCTTTCTCTGGATGCCTTAGATTGGACATTTCTATAGCCTTGCTTTAATTTGGACATTTTCACAGTTTTAGAACTGTAAGCTAGCAACTTAATAAAATCCCCTTTTTAAAAGCCATTCCATTTCTGGTTTATCACATTCCAGCAGCTAGCACAAACTAGTAAGTTATAGTCCTACATGATAAAGCATAGAATATTACAGCTGGAAGCAACCTTAGGAACCATGTGGTCCAGAACCCTTGCATGAGGAAAAGAGACCCAGAGAGACATCAACATGGACATTTTTGTAGAGCCTGGGCTGGAACCCGTGCTCATTCCATTTCGGTACTGTTCTAACCATTTAATGTTTCTTATCAAAGGAATGATCTTTAAAACTGTGATTTCCTGGCAAATGAATTTTTTAAATTCAGCATGGCTCATTTCATCCTTATGAGTATGAAAATTTAGTGAGATCATGGTTTAGGTGGTTTTCATTTATTATTAAATGAAATATGTAATTTATTTTATATAAAGTTTTATTTTCCTTACCCTCATTATGGAAATTAAGAAATAAAAACTACAAAGAAAAGTAGTAAAAGTAAAAGATGATAATAATATTGTATAAATAATGCTTTTTACTCAATACTGTGACACAATTATTTTGCCCGATTTTAACAACTTTTTGCAAACATCATCTTTAATAACTATAAAATATTCCATTGCTTAGTAGTATCATAATTTATCTAATTCTTCTAGTTTCAGACATTTACATAGTTTCATTTGCTGTTACAAAAAACAAGGGGATGAATATAAGTACACAAAGCTTTTTCTATATTTCAAATTATCTCTTTAGAATAAAGTCCTATAAATAAAGGACTCAGTAAAAGGGTATAAATATTTTTAAAGCGTTGATTTATTTGACCAACTTTTTTCCAGAAGGGGTTATGTGAATTTAAATTCTAATATTTAGTTCAAGTCATCCTCATCCCCATGCAACCTTTTTCTTTTAAATGGAAGTGGTTTTCTTACTAGAAAATTGAGGCTACTTTCTCCTGAAATAATAGTGATATCCCAGAGTTCCATTAGGAAAATAATTGTACAAAATTTCAGTTCATAGAAAGATAATCACCATTTTGTAAATCTTTAGTTGTATATGATTGGGGAGAATTGGAGCGAAGACTGGCAAAAAAAAAAAAAAACCTCCAATCATTGTAACACACCCTTTGAGCAAATTACACAGGCTTGCTGTGAGCTTGCTGATTTAAACAATTCTTTATAAAGGAGTGCTGTTGACTTAAAGTCTTTAACAGGAGACCTTGTTGCTATTGTGGTTAATTATGTAAGCACATATTCAAAAGATTTGCTCTTTATTTAGTTTACTCTAACAGATCTAAGTATACGAAGTAAATAGGGGCTCAGAATTTATAAAACTTGTTTTGTTTTGTTTTATTTTGTTTTGTTTTTAATTCATAGGAAATTTAAAGTAAATTCATGCTCAGGGACTGAGATAATCTTTGAAATTTGTCTTAATCTGAATAAAACCCACCATCATAATTTAATACATGTGAAAACATTTCCTCAGAAATCACTCCTTAAACAGTTTTGTTCAGGAAGTATGCGAGAGCCCTTTATGTGACTGAAAAATTGTAACAGAATGAATAGCACATATTAAACACAAGCATTTAAGCAAGTTTAATTAAATATTTCACCTTAGGTGAGTTATTTTAAAAGGAAAAGCTCCAGCCATTAATCAATAAACTTCTATAAAAAATAAATGTCTCCCTTTTAAAGGATCTTCTACTTAGGCAGGATCTCTTTCCCTCTCTCCTTTTTCCCTCTCTCCCCTCTCTCTCCTCTCTCTCTCCTCTCTTCTCTCCTTAGAGCTACCAATGTACCAGGTGCTGTGATTGGGGCTTCATATACATATTATGTCATTTAATCTTCATAATTGCCTTATTGAAGCTAATTATATTATCCTGATTTTTCATATAATGAATTAGATTTTCAAAGAGATGAGTACTCAAGGAAATCTAAAATTTGAGCTCCTGACACTCATGCTTCTCCCCGCCATTGGTTAGCTCTCACTGTTACACCAAAGCAACCTGTTTGGGTAGAACTCACAGAACAGTCACTTGGAAAAGGCACCAATTGACTGACTAATCAGCAACCTTGAACCACCACCTATTTTTTTTTTTCAGTTAACAGCAGTCCCATTTAAAAAAAACGAACTTATAAAGCTAAATTAAAAGAACATTTTCAAAACTCCATATTTTGCCTATCTTCTTTCAGTCAAGTTCAATGACAGTTTTTACTGCTTTTCATTCTTTCCCTCACACATTGTCATGTAAATAACAGTAAGACAGAAATATCTTTATTTATTATAGCATTAGAAATTTGAAACATGTTTTCTTTTCACTCTTAAGCATCACCAAAGCCAGATTATGTACATTTCATTCCTTTCAAAACTGACATCCAGCTCAAATCTAGTTTTGTCCTCTCAAGGTAACTGTTGTGAGATCCTGCCATTTATATTAGAAAATAGCTAAAGGTTTTTATAAAATGAAAATTTACAGTGAAGAAATCCATATAGGCACACTTTTTGGAAACCAAAATGGTTAACTAAAAAGAGATATATTTTAATGTGTTGATTCCTACTATTGCTTGAACACAAATAAGTTCATATTTCTTAATATGGAATTGCTATTGTATGCAGAAAATAAGTTTTTTGCTCATTTTATTGTAAAATGTGATGAGACTAACATCGAGAGGCACTACACATTTCTGCTTTTTTTCTCTTCCATCTTTTGCCCTGCCAGAGTCTGTCTTCTCAAGTTTTCATTAGAAGTATCCCAATTAAAAAGCTGTGCAAGTTTTTTTAAATACAAAAATGGCTTCCATTCACACCAAGGATTCTAAATAAGAGGTAAAATTGGTAAATCAGCTCCTTCTTGGCTCTTTGCCATTCACATCTTTTGGTTTTGAAACTCAATTCTTTGTGAGCATAAGGTGGTTGTTATGAGGTGTTGTCAGGCCTCTGACAGGGATATTGTGCTTGGAAGAAGGTGGGAGATTTTGATCAATGTCTTCAAAGTCAAAGCTTGGAAAATAATAGCTGCACATCAAAACCCATAACATAATGCAGTTAACATCAGGCTCTTTCAGGTGGTCCCAGGGAATGACTTAATTCTCATGTTGAGAATTATAATTAGTCATTTATAATCATGCGGTAAGGTTTATTTGAAGACATATAGCTTGCAGTTTATCATCAAATGAGATTCAGGGAAATCATTACCAGAAAAAAAAAAAAATGAAGGAATCTATGTTTTTATTGATATTCTCCTCCCATTCCTTTTGAACCCCTAATTGATAGCATTTCTGTTCTTAAAGCATCCATTGTTGGCCCAATAGCTTTATATTAATAAGCATGTCAATGTTTAATAATTAGGCCATGTATGCAATTTCATGATGTCCTTTCAAATAAATACATTTACTGACTTTGAAATTTTTTGTTTTAGTATTTTTCCAATTTCTTTTTTACTTCTGCAAAGTCTTAATAGTCACAATTGCTTTTAAAATTAGGGTGTTGTTTTTGTTTTTCTTTTTTTTTCTGCTGTTGTTTTTAGCTTTTTCTTCTAGAATATAGAATTATTAGTAAAATGGAAAAAGATAAAGCCATTCCATATATCTATGCAAATAGTCAAATAGCACAAAAACTGGCATATAAATATATATTTTATATTATATATTTATAAATATATATCTATATAGTTCTAAGATTTCCTAAAGAAACTATAAAGTCGCAGGCGGAAAATATACAATAAAAAGTCAAATAAATCCATAGTTAAGAGTTAAATGTGCCATATGTTTCTTTAATACTGAGACACAATGGGGTGCAGTAAGAAACTAGTTAAATTAATGGAAATAGCAGCTGGACAATCTCGAGATGCCTATTCACTTTACTTCTGAAATAGAATAACAGAAAAATAGTGGAGACATTCCATTTTTTCTCAGGTTTGAACTGACCATGCTAGCAGCCTAGGGTCAGTGCAAAGCACAATACTAATTTACCTTTCATCTGAGCCCTTAATTTGATAAAATTACTTTCAGTAGCCTTTGTTTAACTGTTTTTTTCCCAGTAAAAATGGTAAGCAAAGACGTCTATCTCCCCTCACTTTTGATGTTTTGATGTTTTTCATAGAAAAAGCAAAGCTTTGCCAAAACATCTAACTAGTCCTGTAGAGCCATGTAGCAAACAAATTGATCTGATGAATGACTTGAGTGGTAAAGAAAGTCTTATTCTGATTTGAGTTTTCATTTACAAACCTGTCATAGTTCATTTGTGGGAATACTATTCTTTAATGTCTATCTCCTTTGATTAGGGCAAGAAACAAAACTGCTTGGTTTTCAACTGTGTTGGAAGTTCCTTGTGAATGTAATAGATAATCAGTGGAGGTGCACTGTCAAAATGAATGGAGAAGACCTGGAAGGGATCAAGGTGTGACAGTCTTATGGGCCTCTGGAATTCTGTGGGAGGACTATGAAAAAGCACTTCATTTCACTACAGTGCTTTGAGTGTAATGTGAAAAAAATATTTAATCCATTCATTATAAAACATCTATTACTATAAAAAGGTATTGCCAGATATATGGAAAAATTAATAACATGACACTAATTACCATTTAGCAATTAACTCTACAGAAACATGTTTTTTAGCATTCTTTCTGTCAGCTCAGGTCACCTGGGAAGTGGTCAACACAGCACTAGAAGTACAAGACATTTTTGAGAGGAACGCTATGAAGGACAAAGAAGAGAGGGAGCAATAGTAGTTAGGAGGGCCTCAGACAATTTCAAATGGAGAAACGAAGGGTAGAAAGAGGCCCAGACTTCAGTGTAGCACTAAGAAAGTCTCAGTTAGGCCAATAGAGGGCCACAGAGCAAAGACTGCAGGTTAGAAGGCCTGTTCCAGGCAGGAATGGCCTGACGAGTCATTGGCTGGGAGAAGCCTGGGGAGTGTATGATATCGTGTGGATGCTGTGCTGGACCCCTCCTTGCAGGAGATTATCTATCTCTATCTCTCTCTCTTTTTAGTTTTTTTATTATATGTGTATAATATATAATAATAATGTATATGTGTATAATATAACACATATACATATACAAAGCAAAGAAAGAAAAAAGCAATAGTTTTCAAAGCACTCTTCAACAAGTAGTTACAGGACAGATCCCAGAGTTGTCATGGGCTACCATATGATTGTCTCAGATATTTACTTCTAGCTGCTCCGGAGTATAGGAGACTAGAAGGCTTAAATATTTTTTTAATCACCACAATCGAATTTTTTCTTTCTTTTTTGTGAAAAATAACATCTAAACAAAAAAGCAATAAATTTCAAAGCACAGCACCACAATTAGTTGTAGAACATATCTCAGAGTTGGCATGGGTTACAATTCCACAACTTTAGGTTTTTACTTCTAGCTGCTCTAAGATACTGGAGACTAAAAGAGATATCAATTTAATGATTCAGCAATCATACCCATTTGTTAAACCCTATGTTCTTTGTATAACTCCACCATCATCTTTTATCTTTTTCCCACTCTTTGGGTTTTTCCCATTCTAATAGTCTTTACATTTAAAGTCTATTTTGTCCAATTTTAGTGTAGCTACTCTTGGTTACAACTTGTGTGGAACATCTTTTTCCATCCTTTCACTTTCAATCTATTTGTATCCTTGTGTCTAAGATGAGTCTCTTGTAAACAGCATATAGCTGGATTATATTTCTTAAGCCATTCTACCAATCTGTATCTTTTTTATTTTTCACACGGGCAGGCACTGGGAATCAAACCCGGGTCTCCGGCATGGCAGGCAAGAACTCTGCCACTGAGCAACAAGGTCTGCCCTCAATCTGTATCTTTTAATTGGTAAGTTTAGTTTGTTAACATTCAAAGTTATTACTGAAAGGGCATTTCTTGAATCCATCATCTTATCCTCAGGATTTTGTTTGTCAGATATACATATTTTTTTCCCTCTATCTCTTTTTATCCTTTAAGCTACCCTTACAGATACTCTTCAATTCTGTAGCCTCCTCCAGACCTCCCTCTACCATCTTTTTTTTTTAACTGGCAGAACTCCAGTTTTGTAGGGTTGGTCTCTTGCTGACAAATTTTTTCAGGATTTGTTTGTCTGTGAAAATTTCAATCTCTCCCTCAGTTTTGAAAAACAATTTGACTGGGTACGGAATTCTTGGCTGCAAGTCTTTCTCTTTTAGGATCTTAAATATGTCATACCACAGCCTTTTTGCCTCCACGGTGCCTGTTGTGAACTCAGTTTTATGTGGTTTCCTTGTATGTAGTAAATTGTTTTTCTCTTGCTGCTTCAGGATTTTCTGCTTCCCATCAATATTTGGGAGACTGATTAGTATGTGTCTTGCGGAAGCCCTATTTGGATTTATTCTATTTGGAGTTCATTGGGCTTCTTTATTTGCATATTTATGTCCTTTATAAGGGCAAGGAAGTTTCCCATTATATTCGCAACTAATCTTCCTAGCCCTTTATTCTTCTCTTCTCCTTCTGGGACCCTAAAACTCATATTTGTGTGTTTTGTCTTGTCCATCATTTCCCTGAGATCCAATTCAAATTTTTCTATCTGTTTTGCCATTGCTGTTTTGAGTGTTCAAAATCAGTTGTCCTATCCCCTAGTTCACTTATTCTTTCTTCTGCTTCCTCAAATCTGCAGTTGTGTGTCTCTAATATATTTTTTATTTGGTCTACAGCATCTTTAATCTCTGTCATAACTGTTTTTCTATTTATACTTTCAAATTCCTCCTTATACTCTCCTACTGTCTTGTTGGTCACCTTTATGTCATTAGCCAACCCATTTATTTTATTTAGTAGAGTTACATGAATATATTTTATTAGTTGTTCCAAAGTCTATATCTCCTCTAGTGTTTTAATTGGGTCATTAGGCTGGGCTATATCTGTCTGCATCTTCATATGTTTAGTGATTCTCTTTTGTCTTCATGGCATGTAAATATCTTGACTGGTTTATTTTGGAAGTTGATTTCCTTCAGTAGTCTAAAGCTCTGTATTTGCAGGATGGATATGGAGCAGGATGAGGGTGTAAGGCACGTCACAGTAGTGCAGTGATACACTGCAGCACAGGAATAGGCACAGGTTGGGGATGCTACGCTGGTGCCTATGAGCATGGGGTGCGGGTTTTAGGGTTATAGAGGTGGGCTGCAGGGTCTGTGGGTATATGGTACAGTTCAGGCAGACCTTGGAGCACAGGAACAGAGTGCAGCCTTGGGGACACAGAGGTAAAACGCTGCGGGAGGTGGATGGGGAGGCTGTGTGGATGCATGAGGGCTGGTGTGCAGGTAGGATGTGGGTGGGCTCATGGAGCATGGGGTTGTGGGTATCAGGGCGTAGGGTAGGTGGCTCAGAGATCAGAGTAGGGGGGATCAGGGCAGGGGTGGTTCTGCATGAGGGAGGGGGCGGGATGCAGAGGGCCCTGGATGCAGCTGTGGGAGTGCGTAGGAGTGGGCATAGGTCATAGGGGTTGAGGGACATGTGTGGGCAGGGGGATGGCACCAGATGGGTGGTGCCCTGGCACGGATGCACAGATGTCGAGGGGTTTGGAACAGGTGCGCACATGTGTTCAGGGCAAGGGCTATGAAGCACAGATGTACTCTGGAGCACCTGCCAGGTTTAGGAGCAGTGTGCTTGTGCTGGGAAGGGGCAGGTTGGACAAGTGTGCACGTTTCTAGGGCAGGGGGCTGGGGTGCAGAGGTTGGCATGGTCAGGTTCATGTGCCAACTTGGCCAGGTGGTGGTGCCCAGTTGTCTGGTCTGGCAAGCGCTGGCCAGTCTGTTGCTATGAGGTCATTTCATGGACTTAAATTATGACCATGTTGGCTGCATCCAAGCTGACTGCATTTACAATCAGCTAAAGGGAATGTCTTCTGCAATGAGGGACACTTAATCTAAACACTGGAAGGCTTTTAAAGAGGATTCAGAAGAGACAATCACTCTCCCTGCTTCAGCCAGCCAGCCTCTCCTGAGAGGTCACTGAGGAACTTCACTAGAGCTGCCAGCTCACAAACTGCCCTAAAGACTTTGGATGCTGCTTCCCCATGGTTATGTGAGACATTTTTATAAATTTTATATGTACAGATATCTCCTGCTGATTTTGTTTCTCTAGAGAACCCTTGCTAATACAGCTTGGTACTGGGAGTGGTTCTTTAGAAACAGAATTTTAAAAATGGATTTCTACAATTGGTTTTCTCTTCTGACAAGACTCAAAGGCAATAATGACTGTTTCCATAATCAGAATGACACTGTCAATCCATGGGGTAAGCTGGCAAAAGAGACAGTCAAAATATCACTATTCAATTATCCTAATTGTTCTCTTATACAAAGCCAGACTTTGGAGATAATGTTTTTGACACATTTACAGAGTTTTGTGGAATTAAGAGATATAGAGATGTTGGCTGGTTGTTGTTAGACATGCTCTACCTATTGGTGAGGGAAAGGGATCAGGTGAAGACTTCAAATGAGAAGTTTATGTGCCATATGACAGATGTAAAAGTTTCCATGAGTGCCCTGAAGGAAAATCTTATGTCCTATAGCCACAGATTTGAGACCTCTCAAAATCAGACCCAGAGTATCATTGTTAGAATAGCAACTTTACAACGTAAACTGAAATCTCAACCTTGCAAGGTGTCTGCTGTTAAAGTAAGGGCATTGATTGGAAAGGAGTGGGACCCTGAGAAATAGGACGGCAACATATGGAATGATAATAATGGCTGTGGTGACATTGAAACCCTAGAGCATGCTGAGTCTTCTCTAGATAACCCAGTAATAGTCTTCCCTGAGGACGAAGCCGCCCCAGCTCCAGCCTGCCCTGAGGAGTTGGCCACCCAACCTCCACCTGAAGGGATTAACCTTTCAGTGCCTGTGAAGCAAGTAATTAACCCCAATGGGGAAAAAGCCCTTGTTCCTCTGCCTGGAGTGATTAATCCTGTTTCATCAGATGAAACTGCAAACCAATGCCCTGAAGCAATTGGCTTGGAAGATACTTCTAATTCTTTTCATGACCCACCCCCATTACCCCTCTTTTCTTCCAGATCTATAATGAAAGTCCCAACAGACCCCAAATGGTGAGGTACAAAGTGTCACCCATGAGGAGGTATGCTAAACTCCAAAACAACTGCATGAATTTTCCAATTTATATAGACATAAATCAGGGGAATATGTGTGGATATGGATTTTAAGGGCATGGGATAATGGTGGGAGGAATATAAAGCTGGATCAGGCTGAATTTATTGATATGGGCCCTCTAAGCAGAGATTCTGCATTCAATGTTACAGCTTGAAGGATTAGAAAAGGCATTAACAGTTTGTTTGGATAGTTGGCTGAAACGTGGATCAAAAGGTAGCCAACATTACCTGAGGTTGAAACACCAAATCTGCCCTGGTATAATGTAAATGAGGGGATCCAAGGGCTTAGAGATATTGGAATGTTAGAGTGGATTTATCATGGAAAGCCTGCTCATATACTCCAGGAAGGTCCAGAGGATGCACCTTTTACCACAACTGTGAGAAATAAAATTGTGAGAATAGTGCCATAATCACTGAAGAGTTGTGTAGTCGCCCTTCTCTGAAGGTCAGATATTATTGTGGGAATTGCTGTCACTGAGCTGGAATCCTTAAACACAATGGAGTGACCAGATTCCAAGTTGGAAAAAGCCAGATGGCAACACCTAACTGCCAAAGACAAGGTGGACATGGCTATCATAATAGACAGCAAACTCAAAACAGGATTTGAAATAATCTGACTTGCAGACTTGTGGCATTGGCTAGGAGATCATGAGGTACCTGGAAGTACAATAAATGGGCAGTATACTAATTTCCTGTTTGAGCTGCATAAGCAGAAGAGTTCCAGGTCAAGTGAACAGAAGTCTAACTTGAATTACAAAAATAGGGAGTCACGCCCCCTTAATCTATTTCCAGACTTGAGACAGTTTACAGACCCAGAGCCCCTTGAACGAGGGGGAGGCCAGGTCCCTTTGGGGGAGGACCCTGTTACATTGCCACAAATTTATACTGTTAATCTTCCTCTAAGACTTCCCCAAGGAGACTGACAGCATTTTACTAGGGTAACTGTGCATTAGGAAAAATGAAATGATTTGATATTTTGGAGATTATTAGACACTGGTTCAGAAGTGACATTAATTCCAGGGGACCCAAAACATCACTCTGGTCCATCAGTTAGAGTGAGGGCTTATGGAAGTCAGGTGATCGATGGAGTTTTAGCTCAGGTCCATCTCACAGTGGGTCCAGTGGGTCCCTGGACCCATTCTATAGTTCTTTCCTCAGTTCCAGAATGCATAATTGGAATAGATATACTGAGCAATTGGCAGAATTCCCATATTGGCTCTCTGACTCATGGGCTGGGGCTATTATGGTAGGAAAGGCCAAGTGGAAGTCACTAGAACTGTCCCTACCTACCAAAATAGTAAATAAGAAGCAATATTGGATTCCTGGAGGGATTGCAGAGATTAGTGACAGCTTAAGGACTTGAAGGATGCAGGGCTGGTAATTTCCACCACATCCCCATTCAACTCTCCTATTTGGCATGGGCAGGAAATAGATGGGTCTTGGAGGATGACAGTGGATTATTGTAAACTCAACCAGGTGGTGACTCCAATTTCACTGCAGTTCTGGATGTGGTTTCATTGTTGAGCAAATCAACAGATTCCTTGGTATCTGGTATGAAGCTATTGATCTGGCAAATGCTTTTTTTCTCAATAGCTATTAGAAAGGACCACCAGAAACAGTTTGCTTTCAGCTGGCAAGGTCAGCAATATACTTTCACTGTCCTACCTCAGAGGTGTATCAACTCTCCAGCCCTATGTCATAACCTTGTCTGCAGGGACCTTGATTGTATCTCCCTCCCACAAGATATCACATTGGTCCATTATATTGATGATATCATGTTGATTGGACCCAGTGAGCAAGAAATAGCAACTACTCTAGATTTTTTGGTTAGGCATATGCATGTAAAGTTTAGGAGATAAATCCAACAAAAATACAGGGACCTTTCACCTTAGTGAAATTTCTAGGTGTCCAGTAGTGTGGGGCATGTCAAGATAGCTCTTCTAACGTGAATGGCATGTTGCTGCATCTGGCCCCTCCTATGACCAAAAAAGAGGCATAATGCCCAGTTGGTCTTCTGGATTTTGTTGACAACATACTCCTCATTTGGGTGTGCTACTCTGACCCATTTATCAAGTGACCAGAAAAGCAGCTAATTTTGAGTGGGAACCTGAACAAGAGGAGGCTCTGTGACAGGTCCAGGCTGCTGTACAAGCTGCTCTGCCACTTGGACCATATGATCTAGCAGATGGTGCTGGAAGTGTCAGTGACAAATAGAGATGCTGTCTGGGGCCTTTGGCAGGCCCCTATAGGAGAATCACAACACAGACCCTTAGGACTTTGGAGCAAAGCCTTACCATCTGCTGCAGATAACTACTCTCCTTTTGAGAAACAGTTTTTGGCCTGCTACTGGGCCTTAGTAAAGACTGAACACTTAAGGATGGGCCACCAAGTCACCACGAGACCTGAGTTGCCTATCATGAGCTGGTTGTTGTCTGACCTACCAAGCCATAAATTTGGGCATGCACAGCAGCACTCCATAATAAAATGGAAATGGTATATACAAGATAGGGCCAGAGCAGGTCCTGAAGGCACAAGTAAGTTCCACAAGGAAGTGGCCCCAAAAGCCCATGGTCTGCATTCCTGCCACATTACCTTCTCTTTACCAGTTCAGAGGTATGGCCTCTTGGGGAGCTCCTTACAGTGAACTGACCAAGGAAGAGGAAATTTGGGCCTGGTTTATAGGTGGTTCTGCATGATTTGCAGGTGGTAGCACTACAACCCGTTTCCAGGATGTCCCTGAAGGCAGTGGTGAGAGGAAAACCTCCCAGTGGGCAGAACTTTGAGCAATACACCTGGTTGTTCTTTTTGCTTGGAAGGAGAACTGGAGAGAAGTGCATTTGTATACTGACTCATGGGTTGTTGCTAATAGTTTGGCTGGATGGTCAGATACTTGGAAAGAGAATGATTGGAAAATTGGTGACAAAGAGGTCTGGGGAAGAGGTATGCAGATAGACCTTTCTGAGGCAGCTGGATTGATAGAACGATGGAACGGCCTTTTGAAATCTCAATTACGGTGCCAACTAGGCAATACCTTGAAAGGCTGGGTGATGTTCCCCAGGAGGCTGTGTATGCTCTGAATCAGCATCCACTGTATGGTGCTGTTTCTCCCATAGCCACTGTTTCTCCATGGGTCCAGGAACCAAGGGGTGGAAATGGGAATGGCACCACTCACTATTACCCCTAGTGATCCAACAGGAAAATTTTTGCTTCCTGTTCCTGCAAACTTGACCTTTGCTGGTCTATAGTTTTTAGTTCCAGGAAGGGGAGTGCTTCCAGTAGGAGAAACAACAATGATTCCATTGAACTGGAATCTAAGACTGCCACTTGGTCACTTTGGGCTACTCATGCCCCTGGATCAACAAGCCAAGAAGGAAATTACTTTACTGGCTGGGGTGATTTCCCTCTGACTATCAGAGGGAACTAGGGCAACTACAGAATGGAGGTAAAGAAGGGTTTTACTGGAATATAGACGATCCCATAGGGCATCTTTTAGTAGTACCATGCCCTGTGATTAAAATCAGTGGAAAACTGCATCAGCCCAATCCAGGCAGGACGACCAATGGCTCTAAAACTTCAGGAATGAAGATCTGGGTCACCCCACCAGGCAATGAACCACAGCCAGCTAAAGTGCTTGCTAAAGGCAAAGGGAACATGGAATGGGTAGTGAAGAAGGTAGTGATAAATATGAACTTCGACCATGTGATTAGTTACAGAAACAAGGACTGTAATGGTATGAATATTTTCTCCTTGCTTTGTAATTACTATCTATGCATTTATGCATAAATCAAATATATTTGTTTCTCTCTTTATTTTATCCCCTTTATCATTTGACATAATCTGTTTTGTTCATGTTATAGAAACTAAGTTGCAAGATATCAAGTTTAGGAATGAATACTACCCAAGGACTTGCACCCTATTCTGGAGAGATTTAATGCATTTCCAATTGCACACAGGTCAGTTAAGTATTGTTAGGCGAGGAAAAAATGTGTCTGTTATTGTTTTTTATTTAGAGATCAAGTATGATTTAAGGTGATGTGCATAGCTGTCAAGTTGACAAGGAGTAGACTGTCACAGTCAGGTTCATGTGTCAACTTGGCCAGGTGATGGTGCCCGGTTGTCTGATCAGAGCTGCCCTGCCTGTTGTTACGAGGACATTTCATGGACTTAAATCATGACCATGTTGGCTGTATCCACAGATTTGCAATCAGCTAGGGGTTGTGTCTTCTGTAACGAGTGACACTTAATCTAATTGCTTGATCCTACAGATATTGGATTCTTACAACCCATGGTAGCCCAGCCAACCTCTCCTGAGAGTTCACTGAAGACCTTCATTGGAGCTGCCAGCTCCCAGTTTGCCCTACAGACTTTGGACTCTACTTCCCCATGGTTACATGAGACACTGTTTAAAATTTTATATTTACCGATATCTCCAGCTGATTCTGTTTCTCTAGAGAACACTAGCTAATAAGGGGTCAAGAAGTCTGTATACGACTGCATGTATGCTGGGCAATGGGGAGGATATATCTGTGCGGGTGCACAGGTCTGGGGGACGGAGTACTGGTCTGTGGGTCTAGGGGGCGGGGACTTTAAGTGCACTTGCTAGTGGCAGTGAGCCAGGATTGCTCCTACAGATGTGGCCTGGATGAGCAGATCAGTGCTTGCCCAGAGCTGGGGGGCGTGACTAGTAGCTATGCACGTGCAGGGATCTGGGAGGGCCATGAACTGATGTACAGGTGCACAGGGCTCAGTGGGGGTGGGGTAGGGTTGCCCGACTATATGGGCTGGGGGCAGATGTTGCCTGGGTGTGAGGGTGAGCACCGGCAGCCCTGATGTGCTGGCAACCGACTGCCTGCAAGGGGCAGGGAAGTGTAGGTGCATCTCAGGCAGGGCGGAACGAGACTGCACTTGTACAGGAGAGGTGGGTTGGGTTGGAGCAGGTGTGCACGTGCTTGGGTTGGGGGCATGGGGCAGGTATGGGCGGGGCAAGACTGCGCTTGTGCAGGAGAGGTGGCTTGGGCTGCGGCAGGCCTGCACGAGCTTGGGTTGGGGGTGTGGGACAAGTACGGGTGTGGCGAGACCACACTTGTGCACGGGAGGTGGGTTGGGCTGGGTCAGCCGTGCACGAGCTTGGGTTGGTGGCGTGGGGTAGGTATGGGCAGGGCAAGACTGCGCTTGTGCAGGAGAGGTGGGTTGGGCTGGGGCAGGCCTTCACGAGCTTGTGTTGGGGATGTGGGACAGGTACAGGTGTGGTGAGACCACACTTGTGCATGGGAGGTGGGTTGGGCTGAGTCAGCCGTGCACAAGCTTGGGTTGGGGGCGTGGGGTAGGTATGGGCAGGGCGAGACTGCGCTTGTGCATGAGAGGTGGGCTTGGGCAGGCATGAGCACGCTTGGCATGTGGGTATGGTGCCAAGGGTCTGGGGTAGGGGGCGGGATCACTTGGGGCAGGTAACAGGGTTCAGGTGCGTGGGATGTGGGGTGAGTTGCTGGCTGCGGGGCTGCACTGGTGAAGGTAGTGCATTCAAGGAGTGTGGCTTGGCTTACTTTCTAGTCCCCATCTCCCTGTCCATGAACTCCTGAGGGATCAGGCTTCCATTTGGAAAGGGGCACGTTAGGCTGTTTGCACCAGCTGGATGGTCTCTGGTTCTTTGCATCTCAGTTCTTCAGCTTTTGCAACCAGGGCCTCCCCTCCCAGGTCACTTACACCCTGGAATTGCCATCTCAGTCACCTTCCTGTCCCTTGTCTAACTGTTCCTTGGAGCAGGGGTGAACTCGACCAATACCTATAGTATTTTGCCATCTTCCTAGAACCCTATTCTATTCCGCCATCTTCCCAGAACCCATATTATCTCTTGAAGGGAGTGTTGGGTAATACACTTCCATGGCTACCATACAAATGATTTTTCCAAGTCACATCTAAATATGTTAAGTGGAATGATTATAATGCTATTCCATGGGCAGAAGGTATACTCTTAGAATTAATACCATAATTATGTGTTAAAATAATTTACAAAATTTCCCCACAAATAATATACATGTAATCACTATTTTTACGGCAATGCAGTTGTTTCTTATTCCTATAGCCTAAGAATTCATTCAAAGGTTTATGGAGAATCAATGTGCCAAAAATTGGGCTAAGACTTGGGAATACAATCAGAATCCCTGCCCTCTCTGAGGAGAGTTTTTGCCAAAGAATTCTTTTTATACTCCAGGTTGAAGTAAGTTTCCTATCCTAAGAACTTGGCAATAAAAGTTTAAGATAGTTTTATTTTTAATCAATGTATCTATTATTGTCTTCCTTAAACTGTAACTTATTTTTTACATTGCCATTTAACTTTTCACTCTGTTTATGTCTTCTGTCTGTTGAGAGCAAGATAGTTGTTTTTATTTTTTGTATAACTTTATCATTTATTCATTTAATCAACAAATACTTTCCAATATCTACTATATGCCAAATATCATGCTGAGTGATTTAATTGTAGCACCTCATTTAATCCTCATAATATTCCCATGTGATAGTTCTTATGCCTTACATTTTAAAATGATAAAATAGATTCAGAGTATTGATATATAAATCCAGATTTGCTTTATGTCATAGCAAATTCTGCTATAATTCCCTACTTCCTTACGGAAGGAGGGTAACTCGAGGTGGCCCACAGATCAGCACAGAATCACACTGATGCCAAAAGTGCACTGTTCATTCCAGATCAGAGACTAGGAGAAATTCCAGAGCTATCAAAGTGTTCCTGCCTCAAATCTCTTGGCTCTTAACCATTTGATCCCAATTATCAAAAGTATCTTCTTTAAACATAGGTTCCATAAGATCTCTCTCCTGATCAAAAAGTTTTAAGGGCTTCCAGTTTCCTACCCCATCAGGTTTAATTTCTACCTAGTTTTCACCAGCCTATAGAAGAAAGCTTCACTCATTTAGGCGACAAATTCTACTTGCTAAGTGCTCTGAAGAAGGCTCCTTAGAGCTCACAGAGATTTTTAAAGTGTGATAGAAGGTTATGATAGCAAAATTATGATGTCTTCCCAAATGTTTTGCTTTTAAACAATGTAATTCAATTCTTATATGATTCTATAGAATTAATAGCAATGCTAAAAGAAAACTAATGGCAACAGTATCTTTCAACTACCATCATTTTGTAGATTTACTTAGAACAGTTTCAATTTAACTTTTAATTTACTCCATTAGTTTCAAAATGATTAAGGTTTTGGTGTGAACAAGTTCAAATAGGATCTGACTGCCAAAATATCAAACTATTATTTATAGAACCACCAATATAATATCAGATATACCTATAAAATGTTTTACTGCTTATTCAAATCATATTTATAATTATTTTATTTTAATAAAAAACTTTTGCATGATTTTGCAAGGGCTGAAGATCATAGCTTCTTGCCTACTTTGCTTCTGAGCTCTTATTAACCTTTTCGAAGCAAAACTTTCTTCAGTTTCCAATCTCTGAGACTCCACAGTAGATACTACAAAACACAAACTGGTATCAATTTAAAACAAAAACATACCAACTTATCCTTCATAAATTACAGATAATAGAGAGATGCAAAGTAGCTAGATTAATTTAAGAGTTAATAAGTGTGACATAAATGGATACTTATCTCTCAAGGTACTCATTATATTAGAGAAAATCATCATTTTAGAGAAATAACTTCTACCACTTGTTTTTGGTTGTTGTAATTCCTCATCCTAATAACCATGACAAGATATAGGCATTTTGTGACAGAGAATCTTCATTTTTTTTCAGTACATTTAAGCTTCTCAGGTTAATACCTATTCCTCTGGAAAATCAAAGACAGCTGTGACTAATTTAGCCAGTAGAGCAGAATGTCATTCAAATGGAAACAACATAAATCAGAAAAAACAAGTTCAAATCTGACTCTGTCATCTACCAACAGCATAAACTTGACAAGGTCCTTGGCTTTAGAAAAAAACAAAAGGAATTCTTGACAATTCAGGGTTAATGTTGGCAAAACCCTAATCAACAAGGAGTCTTAGTTTCAACCCTTGCAACAAGCCTTATCATCTCATTTGGTGTAAGAAAAGGAAGAAGGGAGAAGTGATCATTTCTTGGAAGGTGGTGGAATCATCATGTAAGATATAGAGAGTTAGGATCACAGTTATATGATAAAATCACATCTTTTTGGATGCCCTCACAATCTCCATCAAAAGTCCAGAAGCAGTTAAACAATTTGGATTCTGGGGTCACATAATTTTATAACAATCCATAGAAAACTCTGTTCTTATTTAGTAGCTATTTTCCTGTGACTGGAAGAAACTAAAAACTCTTTCAAGAATCTTCCCTATTTCATGTTTGAATTCTTTATGGCATCTAATGCTAGTCCTGACACATAGTGTGTACTCCTCAAAGATCTGAGAAAATGAATGAATATATGAATAAAAGAATAAAATAAGGGGATTTCATTGATATTAAAAATATTCACTACAAATATGCAACTATCCTTTATTGTCTGAAGTCTGCAGATATATTTTCTCATATTTAAAAAGTTTTAAAGCATTCTTCTGAAACAGCAGTTTGCTTTAATTAAAAAATATACCAGTATTTCATTAAACAACACACTAATGTCTGTTTATAAAAAATGCCCATGTCCTGAAAACACAAAAGATATAAGTTTCTCCTTTTTTCTGTAGTGAAATCAATGTGGCACTTCATTACCTTTGTATTTCATTAAATATATGCCTCTTGCTTTGTGATGCCAGCTTTTCCCACAGGCTTAAGTACATGTCTCCCCATAACAAAATGAAAGGTTAGAATGACCTGCCAACTTTACTGAAGTTACCAGTACAATTGCTAAAATGTATGTTACAGAAAATGCTAGAGCTGCTTAAAAGTTAAGCAACATTATATTGAAATCCATGAAAAGGTTTAAAAATTATAATGTGTTCACCGTGGGAGGCGAGGACAGCTGTAAACATAGGCAGAAAGATGCAGGATTGTGTGTGACTCCTTGCTTGGAATGTCTTAGTATTAGCCAATATTATTACTTCTGTTGCTATCATGTAGCAACACTACTTTATCCATTGACTAGAGTAACATTTAATATAGGCATTTTGAAAATTAATCATCAACACAACTACATCATGTCCTTAGCTACCTATGTAGCTTGAGGTTTTTGGTTCTTTTCTTTGTCAATATTATGAGTCAACGGGGTTTGAGGCCTGGATCCAGCACCATTTCTGGTTGGACTTTGATCAAGCTATCTAATGTATTGAATTCTCAATTTCCTCATCTTAAAAATGGGAATGATAATAGTATTTTCTCCATTGGGTATTTGCAAAGATTAAATAATATATGTAAAATACTTTGAATTTAATAGATATCAGCTTTTACTATCTTTTTAAGGCAGAAAAATTTTAAGTTTCCATACTTGGTGACTGAGTTCTGAGAGAGATATTACTCCCCACATAATAATTTAGCAATTATTTCTGTTTCTACTTCAAGAATAATGAACTGGCAGACAATTTGCCTTCCAGGAACCTCTACTCTGAGTCAGGCTTTATTTCATCAGTCCCCAAACTATTTTTATGCCTAATGAGACAGATTTGTTCATAAATTTCCAAAAAATACCCTAGAGACCTTTACAGCTGGAAAGCTATCTTTTTATTCCATTTGCTCTTATATAAATCATCCCCATCATGTCAACCAGTACCTGAAAGCTGATCATAATTCAATTTAGGAAATTTAAAATAAAAGAGGAACCAAATAGGAAGACAGTCTGAAGAAGAAAAAAACTGCAGGCAGTATTTCAGGTTAATATTTTAGAGTCTATTTATTTGCTGATGATGGTGATTCATGAAGGACATAAATGGCTCCAAATGGGGAAGACTACCTGTTAAATATCGGACATCCAAAAGGTATGAGGTCATTTTCTTTACCTAATATAATTCTGTATCACAAAGAAGCAATTCTTAGCTTTTCTATGAAAGATGTTTAAGAACATGTTTTGAGAACAGACACTATGAATATTCAGCCCAGAAAAATGCACGTACAATATTTTGCATTTAATTTCAATTGGTTCTAAGGACCCTCTGAAATCCATCCAGCCATCTGTAGATTTTCTGTATGGCATTGAAAGTAGACCTAAAAATCTTGATTTTGAATATGACAATGTATCTTAAAGTTGTTCTCTGACTTTGTTTTAGGTTTTAATTTTCCCATAAGCAAGTAATTTGTGTGGAACAGACGTGTGCACATGGTCAGATAAAACACATGTATAGTAACATGAATATTAACCCTACTCCTTGTGAATCCCCCTGATAAAATGGATGAAAAGTCCATCTACCACATTTTACTCAGTGTTTTGGTTTGGTAATACTGCCAGAATACAAAATATACAAGTAATGAATGGCTTTTATAAAAAGCACTTAATAAGTTACAAATTTACACTTCTAAGGCCTTAAAAATGTTCAAACTCAGGCATCCAGAGAATGATACCTTGACTCTGAAGAAAGATTGATATCTGTCACATGGGAAGGCATGTAGCTGGCGTCTGGTGGTCCTTGTACCCAGTTCCCTTGCTTCCAGCTTCTGATTCCAGTGGCTTCCTCCTTAAATGCCTGTGGGCCCTCACTTAGCTGCCCCAGGGCAAAACTCTGGGTTTCATCTCTTGGCTTAGCATCTCCCAAGGCAAGAGATGGCTTCTCTTCAGGCTCTAGCTATTTCTGAGTCCTTGCTTAGAGCTCAGACTTTTTCTGTCACAATCTCCAACGTCTGTTTCTGTGTTAGTTCTCTCCAAAATACTTTCCCTTTTAAAGGACTCCAGTAAACTAATTAGGAGCACCTTGAATGGGCAGAGTCACATCCCCATCTAATCAAAAGGTCACACTCACAACTGGGTGTGTCACATCTCCATGGAAACAACCTAATCAAGAGGTTCCACCCTATAATACTGGATCAGGATTAAAAGACCATGGCTTTTCTGGGAGACATAAATAGTTTCAAACCAGCACACTTAGATATCTCCAAATGCAAATATCCCATGGTAGACACTCCATTGGAATCAGTGTCTGATTCCAAAGGCACTGAGTTGAATTCATTCCCAGGATACCAGATATTCCTATCAAATTTCCATGAAGAGTTCTCCCCTTAAAGTTCCCTAATCTCACACTAACCCCCAAATCTGTAGCAATCTTAGCAACTACCAACAGCAAACACCAACAAAACTAATGACGGCTATAACTTGACACATATTTTACATAATTTTCAATTCTTATAACAGCTCTTCAAATATGTATTATTACACACAGATGAGGAAATCAGGCCTCAGAGAGACTGAATGATTTGTCCAAGACCAAACATCAAACACATACTTCTTAATACACCACCACCAAACAAAAAATTAACTTTAGAAAAATCATTCTCTGCATATACACCGCAGAAACTTATATACTCTGGCTGAATTCCTTTAGTGTTCACCAAACCAATGCATATAAAAGATAGGGAGTATAAAATATGCTTTCTCTCTCTCTCTCAGTCATGGTTCACCAGTGCTGGCTTAGTCTTTCCCAACATCTTTCAAAATCTGTAAGTTGCAGTCACTGTTTCAGACTTGCAACAGAGGCTTAAGCTATTACGTTGTTATTTTAAAACATTGTCTATTTCCACACATGAACTGCTCATACACTAGGGTCTAGCAGGATTCTTTGCTTTCTCTCTCTCTTCTGTTCCTTTCCTCCCTTATCTCCACTGCCAACCCACCCCACACCCCCACCTCTTCACTAAATGACAGACTGATAGACATGGTGAAGTGTACCTGTTTAAACATCTTTTTTATTCCTGTTGAGTGACTAACCTATGGGTAGGCAGTTTCTTTTCTTATCTTTCACTCAGGAATTCAGATGGTCTGATTAGAAAGCTGAACTGCTTGGAGGATCCTGACAGATGCTTTTGACTTTCTTTTTAAAGACCACCATCACTACTTAGGCATTCCACTCAGACAGTTTTTACTAGTGGAACAGCAGACTGTTTAGGTACCTGGCCATGTCAAACATGCACTTAGCTGAGAAATCCCAACTTTTACTCCAATGGGTTAGTTTTCATCTGGGAAATAATTGGATAAGGAACCATCTACTCTGTAAATGTTATGAGTATGTTAAGGGTCAGTTGCTGCAATTGTATAATGGAGTATCTGCTGATAAGAAAGAGCTTTGATGGAGGCTCTAACAGTTTTCTAGAAAAACCTAAAGACAGAAAAAATGAAGGAAAGCCTAAAATGTTAAGTATTTATAACAGAAAGATGACCATAAGAATAGACTCAAAAGTATACAGCTATACTCTAGTTAAAATCTTTGAGGACAGAGAAAAATGACTCATTTCAACTTCATGCACAAGGGTTACATTCTCCAAAGTTTAGTTATATCAGATGATCCTAGAACATTATGTGAAGAAACTGAGGCTCAGAAGAAAATTTGAGGCAAGAGCTATTATACGAGGAAATGAGTAAAGATGAATTACAGGAGAGGACAAAAAGGAAAGTCAGTTGTGGCACTTACTTTAGGACATGTCCTTTTTCCCTTTCCCCCAGCTAAGTGCTCACCAATCACCTTCGGCTTCTTTCTACTCTTCCACCATACTGAGCTCATGGGCCCTAACAGAGGCCCTTCTCCACAGGACCCTCTTTCCAGATCCTCCATTCTGTGTCTCCCCATTATCATTCAAGATGCAGCTTAAATGTCACCATTCAGAGATAGGTTCCCTAAGCATGCAATTTAAAAAGCTCCCCCAGCCATTCTATGTCATGTGACCCAGTTTTATTTTCATTATTTTACATTTTCTTGATTTTTTTATTCCTTTTCCAGATCTGTTCCAGTAAACTTGTCATTCACCACTGCATTTCTAGCACTTAGCATATGGTAGTTGTTCAATAAAAGTGTATTAAATGACTCTTTGAATCCTTAATATCATCATTGTTGGAGAATAATGGTACAAATCACCCACTTGATTCTAATTGATTAAGAATGGCACAAGGAATCAAATAAAGATAAAGGCATTTTGCATTAATGGTGGGGCAACTGCTTACAAAATACAAGGCACCCTGATAAGAGCCAGACTGATGATACCCCTCCTTTGGTGAATACACCCTCAGTTCTTGAATTAAAAAGAAAAACACTGCAGGAAAAGTATGGTCTAATAATGGTGTACCTCCAGCACAGAGGAGGCTCCAGACCCAGTAGGCTTACGGTGCAGCTGGCCAAAGCAGAAGTCCCACCTCCCCAGGGTGCAGATAGATCTAACAAATCAAGAGAATAAGAGATTGAGCCCTTTCCACATGCTACCTTTCAATGGACTAACTTTGTCCAACAGATATCATGGGCTCACCAATTCAAACCATCAGAGCCATCAGTAATAATCCTAAGGGGAATAGTGAATAGGTAATTTGAAAGTACTCATTCCTGTTCCTCCAGAGATCAAATAAAAAATTATCTTCCCTCAGTAGAAATGTGATGAAATGGTATAAGGCTCTCCTCTCTACAAATATTGGCACGTAGTATATGCTCCATAAATAACTAATGAATATTCTACTGAAAAATAAAAACAAAATTTAAGAAGGTTAAAGAAAAGTATCAAAGATGGGAAAGACAACAGAGGCTGCAGTCTCTGCTTTCTTATCTGTAAAATCAAGAGAAGACAAGGAATGGAAGCAATTCAAGAAACTTTTACATACATAATCATATCCATATAGAGTACACCAAAGTATCTGACTATTTCTTTTCATTCATCTTTATAAATTGTGAATTTCTTGAGGACAGAACCAAGTCTTTTATCTTTTGAATCTTAGCTCTTTATTCCTCATGGTCTGGTACATGATAAGTACTCAATAAATAATTGTTGAATTGATTATATTTAAGAATGAGAGGATATAGACTTGCTTGGGGCTTATTAAGTTTCTTCAGAAAGGCTAAAAATTAGACTAAACATACTCTGTAGCACCTTGGTGGACCCTTGCAAAGTGGAAAGTTTGACAGTACATGGGAAAAACTAACAGTTTGGGATAACCACAAACACTATCGATTGCTTATTTGTTGCATTCTATAGGTGTTAAATTGATAGCATAACTTACAGAGCATCCGCAGTAGAGCAGAACTAGCTCTCCTAACTCTAAATGTCTTTCTAAAAAGAACGCACTGTATCCCTTCTACAGGCAAGGTTAGGAAAATAGTGAGACTTAAAGTCTGTCTTGCTCCAGGGAATGAGGGTATCAGAGAAAGAGCTAAGACACTGCTAGATGTTCAGAGCTTCTTCCACCTGGAATGGAGACCACCTCCTATGCTCTCCTTTGGAGCACCGTGCCCCTGAGGGGGGCTTTTGGAAAAGATATATTCCAGATGTGGCATTTTTTAGTCTTCTTGCACTTTGGCACTCCTCTAGCTGTTGGTCTCACGTCAGAAACCTCCTCCTAAATCCACATAAATCTAGTAGGTGACTATATGAGAGCGCATGACTAACATGAGTCATGCAGTCCCCTGACTGCTTATCAGGAAATTACTTGGGAAACTGAAGTGAAAATTTGTACTTCTACTAGAACAAATGAGAAGTAAAAGTGCTATCATCTTCTTGATATTTATTTTTTTTTAGTCAGGTTTATTGACACAATGAGTAAATTAAAGATTCTGATCAATTTCTTTCATTCATATTAATAAGATTTGAACTTAAATAAAAATGTATTGAGGTAAAATTTACAGTTTGATAACTTTTGACAAATGTATACCGGCATGTAACCACCACTACCAGAATTCACATATAGAACATTTTAATTGCACCAGAAAGTTCCCTCATGGCTCTTTGTAGTCAACCCACCATCCCAATCCCTGGCCTTTGGTAAGCAATTTATCTAGTTATATCCCTATTCACCAGTTCATGCGCACGTTTGGGTTGTTACTAATTGGGGCTATTGAGAATAAACTGTTCCATACTAAGGTAATGACTTAGGAGTGAGTTTTTGGATAATTATGGTGAGTGCATGCTTATATTTAAGCGAAACTGCCAAATGGTTTTCTAAAAAGTGGCTG
Organism: Myrmecophaga tridactyla; assembly: GCA_004026745.1. Taxonomy (NCBI): domain Eukaryota; kingdom Metazoa; phylum Chordata; class Mammalia; order Pilosa; family Myrmecophagidae; genus Myrmecophaga; species Myrmecophaga tridactyla. The sequence continues at coordinate 17,072 of PVIY010011056.1, read as the reverse complement.
TATTATTTTGCATTCTTACCAGCAGTATATGAGAGTTTTGCATCCTCACCTGCAATTATTGTTGTCAGTCTTTAAATGTTACCCGCCGTATTAGATGTTCAGTGAAATATCATTATGATTTTAATTTGCATTTTTCCAATTATTTGACTAATAATGGTGAGTATACTTGTCATTTGTATATCTTCTTTGGAGAAGAAGCTGTTCAAACTTATGACAATTTTTAAGATGTCATTTATCTTATTAATAAGTGAGAATTTTTATTCTAGATAAACTTTTTTTTTTTAACTAGTATGTGTTTTGCAAAAATTTCCTACCATTCTATGGCTTACCTTTATATCTTCTTAATAGATCCTCTTGATACTATTAAGAGCAGAAGATTTTTGATGAACAGAGATTTTAAATTTTAATAAAGTCCAACATAACAATTTTTCTTTTATGGTCTGTGTTTTATGTGGCCCATCTATGAAATCTTTGCCTACTCAAACCTCACAAAGATTTTTACCCTATTTTTTTCTTCTAAAATGTTTAGAATTTTAACTTGTATATTTAGGTCTATTATCCATATAGAGTTATTTTTGTACATGTTGCAAAGTAAGAGCCAAAGTTTATTGTTTTTCACGTGGATACCCAATTGTTCCACCATCATTTTTATTTTGAAATTATAATCATCTACCCATTGAATTACCTTTGCTCCTTTGTTGAAAATCAATTGACTGCAGACGTATGCATCTATTTATGGACTCTGTATTCTATTTCATTGATTTGTCTCCTATCTGTACCCCCTATCTCCTATCAATACCAAAATTTCTTGATTTGTGTAATTTTATAGTAAATCTCCAAGTCACATAGTGAAAATCTTCCAAATTTATTCCTCATTTATGAAAGTGCTTTGGCTGTCTAAGTCCTTTGTTTTTCATATGTCAAAATGTTAATTTCTTCCAACATAAAAAGCCTGCTGGAATTTTTATTGGAATTGTATGAAATGAGATCAATTTTGAGAGCATTAACATCTTAAAAATATTATCTTCTATCCATTACCATGATATATGTCTCCATTCATGTCTTATTTTTTGTAGATTACAACTTACAAATTTTGAAAATATTATATTGGATTTATCCTTAAGTAGTTCAAAGATTTTAAGGTTCCTATCAATGGTATTTTTATATTTATTTACAAATATTTTTGTCATTATAGAAAATACAATTGATTTTTTTATACTGACTTTGTGTAATTTTGCTAATTTTACTCATTAGTTCTAGTAACATTTTTACACTTTTTTTCTTTGAGACTTTCAATTTAGACAATCAACATCTTCAAATAAAGACAATTTTATTTCTTCCTCAAATGATATTTTCAACTTCTAGGAGGTTCTTTTGAATAAGAACATCTCTCTACTTGAGAAATTTCGTCAGGTAACATCTTCAGAAACTGATACATTTAGTTTTAAAATGTGTTTTATCTATAAATTGCTTTTTTACTTAGAGCCAAGAAACTCTATTTTGTCAATGCTCACCTCCATTGTTGGTGGTAACATTCCTTTGTTCTCGGTGGGAAACCTCTGGTGAACCTTCCAGTGTAGCCAACATAACCTGTCCTGTCATTATAAATGGGATATCCATAGATCCATAGAGCTGCATAAGGCTACACACCTCCTCCCAGCTTATATGCAATAATGAAGTTTCTTCCTTCAGAATGGAATCAGGTAGGTTATTCAAGACACTTATTTGTTCACACTTCTTTAGCAAGATACCTGGAATCTAGCCTACAAAAAAAACTTTCTCATTTACAAGTTGGAAACTCCTATTTTTTCTCAAGACTTAAAATGCCTTTGGGATCATAAAGTCAGCTAGGCATTTTAATCTTGGTTAAAATCAGCCCTCTCATCACTGAACACATAAAATGAGAATGTGTTTCTCCATACTGCCCGAGTGCTATTAATATGGAGATAAATCAGACATAACGCATAGAAACACAAATTCCTAGATCCAGTGCTCAGATCTGATTTAGTAGGTCTGAAGTAAGTGTCAAAACTCTGCTTCTTGCCCTTTTTCCCCCAAGTAATACAGATGACTCTAATGTAATCTGTACATTATATTGAAAGGAATTTTGAGAAATCTTTTGTAGGCTTACACTTATATAGGAAAAGTCAAACTTATAAATCAAAAAATGCAGTAGTATTTTTTAAGTGTCAATAAGGTGGAGGCCCAGAATGCAGAATACATATTGTCCTTCATTGGGTTAACAGGATCAAAAAAGACTCACATTGAGAAGGTTAAAGCTGATATAAGTCTTGTAAGATGAGTTTGCCAACACAACAAGCAAACTCACTGCCTTCCCCCTGACTATGTGGGACATGACTCCCAGGGGTGTGGACCTTCCTGGCAACGTGGGACAGAAATCCTAGAATGAGCTGGGACTCAGCATCAAGGGATTGAGAAAACCTTCTTGACCAAAAGGGGGAAGAGTGAAATGAGACAAAATAAAGTGTCAATGGCTGAGAGATTCCAAACAGAGGGGAGAGGTTATTCTGGAGGTTATTCTTACACATTAAATAGATATCATCTTGTTAATCAAAATGTAATGGAGATGCTGGAGGGAACTGCCTGAAAATGTAGAGCTGTGTTCTAGTAGCCATGTTTCTTGCAGATGATTGCATAATGATATAGCTTTCGCAATGTGACTGTGTGATTGTGAAAAACTTGTGTCTTATGCTCCTTTTATCTACCTTGTCAACAGACGAGTAGAACATATGGAATAAAAATAAATAATAAGGGGAACAAATGTTAAAATAAATTCAGATTGAAATGCTAGTGATCAATGAAAGGGAGGGTAAGGGGTGTGGTATGTATAATTTTTTTTCTGTTGTCTTTTTATTTCTTTTTCTGACTTGATGCAAATGTTCTAAGAAATAATCATGATGATGAATATGCAACTATGTGATGATGTGAATTACTGATTATATATGTAGAATGGAATGATCATAAGTTAAAAATGTTTGTTTTTTTGTTGTTATATATTTTTTTTAATTAATAATAAAAAAAAAGAATGAATTAAAAAACAGATGAGTTTGCCACCTGGAAATGAAGGAGAGCAAAAGACAAAATGACTTCCTCAGTGTTTCCAAAACTTGCCTGATAATAAGACTCACCAGTGATGTTGGCTAAATATACACATTTCCAGATTCCTTCCTGGTAGTTTCTAATGGAAGCCAAGAATCTGTATGCTTAACAAGTACCCAAGCTAATTCTTATCAGAAAAGTTTAAGCAAAATTTATATGAAAGAAAAGCATAACAGAGTAACTGAATCATGAAAAATCCTTTTGTGTTTATCAAACTGCAAGAAGTTTAGTAGAGTGAGAACATAGTATTCATAGCAAGTTATGGCTGAGTAATTATGGCAGCAATGCAGATTTTGTATTAAAAGGACAAAAAGGTGAAAGTAAAGGTAAAAAAGCAATAACCTAAACAGGATAAATTGGGACGGAGATTAGCTAAGAGATCATCACAGTAGCCAGTATAGTAGGCAGAAGAATGATCCTGAAAAGAGGTTCCCATAATCCCTGACATAGTGGAATATGTTATTTTACATGGCAAAAGGGACTTTGAAACTGTGATCAAGATTCAGAACTTTGAGATGTGGATATTATCCTGGATTATCTGGTTGAGCCATTCTGATCACATGAGTCCTTAAAAGTAGGAACAGGAAGGCAGAAGGATGAGTCAGAGAAAAAGAACCAGCCCACTGTTGCTGAAGTGAACGAAGGGAGTCATGAGCCAAGGAATGTGGCAAAGAAGCTGGGAAAGGTGATAAGCAAAGAAACAGATTCTCCCCTAGACATAAAAAAAGGGAACATGGCCCTGATAAGATCTTGGATTTGGCATACTAAGTCCTGGGTCTGGCTCCTGACGTACAGAACTGTATGCTAAATTTGTGTTGTGCAAGCTGCTAAATGTGTAGTTATCTGTTATAGAAGCAATAGAAAACTAAAACATAGAAGAAAGGGATGTGTAGGACCTCAAAGAAGATAATAGCTTACTATATACACATTAAATATTCACAAAGTACTCATCATAAATTTTTAGAGCAGAAATGGAGGACACATCCGTGGCCAAAATGGAATAATAATAACCAGATATACTCCCACCTGAAATAACCAGGAAAAAAGCATAAAAAAAAAATAAAATATGTGAAGCAACTAGCTTTCAGATAGTGGACATCAGGTAACACAATGTGGTGACGACTGAGAGATGGAAAGCAAAAGAGATGAGCCTTACTAATGTGAGAGAGTTTCCAGGCCATGGAGTGGGAATGAGAACTCTAGGAAAACTCCTTAAAACTTGAGGAAGTGCTGAAAATTGGGGAGAATAAAGCAGGTAGGGGTCGTAAAACTGGGTATCAAAATGGAGAAAGAGATTCTGGAAATCTGCAGAGGAGCCACTTAACTAGTCAACAGAGTATACTGATCATGCCATGTGTTTGAGAAAAGTATGCAAGACTGAGGACAGAACCACCGAGTAAGATAGAAAAGAATAGTCTTGGGCACTCACACAATGTGAGGAATAGTGCTATTTCCACCTGGCAGACTAGAAAATTCATATTCAATGGGCATTAGGTACAATATACAGAAGCATCTTACCTCATTAATAGAAAGAAATTAGGCCTAGATTGAGCATGCTCTGGACCCCCAAAACAAATATTAAAAGCCAGAACCAAAAATATCAAGGTGTTTCCAAGAAATATAACTGTATCCCAAAAAAAACTGCAAGAACATTTATAGGAATAATAATACTACTAATAAAATCCAACAAACAACAGGATAAAATTCACAATTTCTGATCTCATTCAAAGATTACCAGCACACACACAAAAAAAAAAACCAAAAACATGACCAACAATGAAGAGAATATCACCACACTTGGGCTGTACAGGAGAAAGGGCACTTTCATTTCCCAGTAAACGAATCTTGGAATAAATATTTTTTTTCTCCCTTTTTAGTTTCCATGATAGCTGAATATGTTTTATTACATTTATTACACTACTAATAAAACCTAATACCTGTTCCCCTTTTCTATATGGGGTACAAGTGACTGAATGAATCAGAATGTCCAATAGAGTTACTATACCAATTATTTGTTCATTTTGTATTTTTATTTGGAGATAAAATTGACCCGTGGTTTAAAAAAAAAAAAAAAAAAAAAAAACTTTGACCATTTTTATGTCCATGGGGTATTTTCTCTTTTATCACCTTAAAAAAAAGATTACTAATTCTAATCATTGTAGTGTCATGAGAATGATTGAATTCTTCTGATGTCAACACCTCAGAATGACATAGAAACCAGTACCCAGCACAGCCCAGCTATTTTTTTTTCTCTTCGTTTCCTCATTCCTTACGAAAGGAATCTGGCTGATAGCTTTGCTTCTCTATGCCAACAGAAAAACAAAAATTATTTTTTGCCTGTCAATCAGATGGAAACACAAATTTCATGGAACCGTATATCACCATAGAAGCTTGATGTCTGAATGAAATTATTTTTAAAAACCTTCCTGTGACCCACTTTAACAAACTGAAACAAAAAGTGTTGGAGTGTATTTGGATGGAAGACTTATGACTGAGAGCAGGAACATTGATCTCCAGCGTCCACCTCCTTGTGCCTTCAGCGTCTCATTTTAATTCCTTGGTCCTGGGCAGGGGGTTATCTGTTGGTCTTAGAATGTGTGGATATAACTGAATTATAGATGGTAAGGGCTATATGATGTTGTGTTGAATTTTTAAATGATTAAAAATGGGTCAATTTTTCAATTAAAAAATATGAGACAAAGTCAATATCAGAGCAAAGAATATCACTATACTACCAAGAATAAAGAAGGGCATTTCGTAATGATAAAGGGGTCAATTAATCAGGAAAACATAATACTACTGAACTTCTATACATCTGAAAAAAGAGTTTCAAACTACTTGAACCAAGACTGACAGAAATGCAGAGAAATAGATAAATCCACAATTAGAATCAAAGACTTCTATATCTCTTTCTCAATAATTACTAGAAAAATTAGACAAAAATCAGTGAGAATACAGTACAGTTAAGCAATACTATCAACCAATATGAACATTCCACCCGATAATGGAAGAATTCACATTATTTTTAAATGTATATGGAACTTTACCAAATAGACCATAAACATACTCTGCATCATAAAATAAGCCTCAATATTTAAAAGTACTCATGTCACACAACCTGTGGTCTCTGCCTATAATGGCATTAAATTACAAATCAATAATAGATATCTGGAAAGTCCTCAACAATTTGAAAACAAAATATATTTCTAAATAACTCAGTGATCAAATAACACATAAAAAGATAAACTGAAAGTGTCTGAACTAAATGAGAAAATAAACTAGAATCTGTGGGACACCACGAAATCACTGCTTCGGGCGGTGTTTACCGTATTTATTTATGCCGATATTAGAAAAAATATCTCAGATACATTGCCTAAAATACCACCATAAGAATCTAGAAAGGGGAGAGAAAATTAAACCCAAATTAAGCAGGAGAAAGGAAAATATAAAGACCAGAGCAGATTTCAATGAAATAGAAAAGGGGAGGGGGGGCAAGAAAAAAATCAATGAGATCAAAACCTGATTCTTTGAGAAGATCAATAAACCTGTAGCCAAACTGATCAGGAAAAAAAGGAGAGAAATACAAGTTAATATAAGGAATGGAAGACGTGACATCAGTCCATATTTTACAGACAATAAGGTAATACTGTGACCGACTTATAGCACATATATATTCAACTGCTTAGATGAAATTTATAAATTTCTTGAAAAATACAAATTATCAGAGCTCACGCAAGAAGAACCAAGTGGAATTTCCTGCAGCGCCTTCTTAACTCGAGATCCGCGTCGTCGGGCTCTAGCGGGGGTTCGATCTTCGCGCCGGTATCTCGGGGTTGGCGGTTTCCTCGGGTCGCTGGGAGGCGACCGAGCCGGGAAGAAGGAGCTGCGGCCGCCGCTGGCTTCTACCTCTGAGCCCCTGGAAGGACGCGGGTGAAAATGGCGAAGTGGGAGTAGCCGGCGTCGAAGCCAAGGGGATGGGACACGTAGATGGGGAGGTCGCCAGAGCTTCCGGATGTCGGCACCAGGGTAATCTCGGAGGTGGATCAGACCTGGAGACCTGGGCTGGCGCCTAATAGGTCAGACCGAGGACCCTGCGGGTTCCAGAGGGCCCGGCCGGCCAAGAGCCGAAGGCAATGGATGAACCGAGCATGGAGAGCATAGCTGAGGTTTTCCGAAATTTCATTGCATGGAGGAAGTTGCGGTATGCTTACCTGTGTCCTCATTGCGCCAAGCTTCGCTGTTTTAGCTGTATTAGGAAAAATTAAAGATAAAGGATCTTTGAGTTTTACTTGAAATTTTTTTGAAAGAGAACGTCAATGGGATTTTGAATGATATATTGAATGCCCAATAAATGCTTGTTGAGTTGACCTTTTGTAATTTTATTTTTAAACATACCAACATACAAACATTCTAACCATATGATCATTCCATTCTACATATTTAATCAATAACTCAAAATATCATCACATAGTTGTATATTCATCATCGTGATCATTTCTTAGAACATTTGCATCAATTCAGAAAAAGAAATAAAAAGAAAACTGAAAGAATTCATACATACCATACCCCTTACCCCTCCCTTTCATTGATCACTAGCATTTCAATCTACTAAATTTATTTTAACATTTGTTCCCCCCATTATTTATTTAATCCATATTTTTTACTCATCTGTCTATAAGGTAGATAAAAGGAGCATCAGACACAAGGTTTCTACAATCACACAGTCACATTGCGAAAGCTATATCATTATACAATCATCTTCAAGAAACATGGCTACAGCTCTACATTTTCAGGCAGTTTCCTTCAGCTTCTCCCTTACACCTTAACTAAACAGGTGATGTCTATGTAATGCATAAGAATAACCTCCAGGATAACCTCTACACTCTGGAATCTCTCAGCCATTGACACTTTATTTTGTCTCATTTCACTCTTCCCCCTTTAGGTCGAGAAGGTTTTCTCAATCCCTTGATGCTGAGTCCCAGCTCATTCTAGAGTTTCTGTCCCACGTTGCCAGGAAGGTCCACCCCCTTGGAGTCATGTCCCACATAGAGACAGGGAGGGCAGTGAGTTTGCTTGTCATGTTGGCTGAGAGAGAGAGAGGCCACATCTGAGCAACAGAAGAGGTTCTTTTGGGGGTGACTTTTAGGCCTAATTTTAAATAGATTTAGCCTATCCTTTGCGGGGTTAAGTTTCATATGAACAAACCCCAAGATTGGGGGCTCAGCCTATTGCTTTGGTTGTCCCCATGGCTTGTGAGAATATCAAGAATTCTCCACTTGGGGAAATTGAATTTTCCCCCTTTCTCACCATTCCCCCAAGGGGACTTTGTGAATACTTTTTTATTCACTGTTCAAGTCCCTCTGGGATTTATCGAGGCATCACTCTGGACAAACCTACAAAATCTCATGCCCTACTCAAGGTTCCATGTACTTATGGTGTTCAATTAAGCTGTCCACATAAGCTATATTAGGAAATGTACTAGTCAAAATATAAATTTTGTACCAAATAAACATTTTTTGCTTTAGTCTCACACATAAGTTAAAGTTTTAAAATATTAATTACCATCTATTTTCAACACCCTGCATTATTGACATTCCTTTATTCTTCCTCATGCAAAACACTTTTAAATTTGTACATTTAGTCACTATCATAATACACTCTAGGCATTCCTAGATTATACCTTCTCAGTCTTTATCGTTTCTTTCCTTCTGATTTCATTTGTGCCCCAGGCCTCTTCCCTCTATCATTCTCACATTCAGCTTTAATCAGTGTTCTAACATTTTTGTATTACTGTTAGGTAGTATTGTGCCATCCATTTCTGAATTTTTACAATCAGTCCCATTGTACAATCTGTATCCCTTCAGTTCCAATTACTCAATATCTACCCTATTTCTATCTCCTGATGACCTCTGTTCTTAACTGAAATTATCCAAGTTCATTTATTAATGTTAGTTCATATCGGTGAGACCATACAGTATTTGTCCTTTTGTTTCTGGCTAATCTCACTCAGCATAATGTCCTTAAGGTCCATCCATGTTGTTACATACTTCATAACTTTATTCTGTCTTACAGCTGCATAATATTCCACCATATATATATACCACAGCTTGTTTAGCCACTTGTCTGTTGATGGACATTTGTGCTACTTCCATCTCTTGGCAATTGTAAATAATGCTGCTATAAACATTGGTGTGCAAAGAAAATACTTTTTTATTCACTGTTCAAATCACTCAGGTTTACTGGGACATCATTGAGCTGACTTTTGAAACTTAGAAGCTCTGGCGGACAGAACAGACAGCTCAATGTCCTCATTACTGTGCTCCACTCCAGCTCCAAGAATTAGTAATTCTGTCATTGGGCAGAAGAAGTGACACAACAACTTAACATTCTTCAACTCTGCAGTCTGACCAAACATGAAGAAAACGAAGAGGACAAATGTGAAAATCACCATGAAAAAGATAATGTGTTTTGCTATCTTATAAGAGGTGCTCTGCCATCATTGTTCAGTTTGGGGAGGAATGCATGGTGGACATACCTTTGGCAGAAATTTATGAGCAGCATGTCACTAAAGTGAGCAAAGAGGTAGCCAATTCCATGAGCCATGGTGTCTCATGGAATTGATCAGCTTAGTTTAAGAAGTGGAAATAAATTGTAGGGGCTGTAAGAAATGCAAAAGATGAGGGTTCTCAAGAGATTAGGAATGCAGTTGAGATGATTGTACGGTTAGACACAGCTGAAGAGCAAGCTTATTACACTAATGGGTCAGAAGACATCTCTAACACAAGAAACAGAACTACTGAAATCCTTATTTCAGGACGAGGAGCATCAGCTGTGGTCTTGTGAAGTTTTAGGACTTTGCTGGAAGTTAAAAGATTACCCAGATGGAAATGGAGTTGTGGGTGGTTACTACTTATCTGTGTTTCAGGAATTCTCAGCTGGCTTGCTTGAAACTTCCAAATATGAATATCATGTAGAAATGATTTATCAGTCTTGCAATGTCCTACTAAAAATATCATTTGAGAATTTGCATTTGACTTTGAAGTTGGAAAATGCTGGGGTTATAATAGATTTTTCTGTCTGGACTTACTTGCAAATAAAGGATATTTAAACCAACAAAACGATACAGTAATTTTAAGATTTCAGGTGTGATCACCACCTTTCTTTCAAGTTTGCCAAGACCATATTGGATAGATGGAAATACTAGTGGTCAATGAGAGGGAGGGATAAGGGGTATTGTATGTATGAGTTTTTTCTTTTTTTTTCTTTTTCTGGAGTGATGCAAATGTTCTAAAAAATGATCATGGTGATAAATATACAACTATGTGATGATATTGTGAGCCATTGATTTTACATCATGTATAGAATGCTTGTATGTTAAGAATGTATGTACTTGTATATTGTTGTTTCAATAAAAATTAAAAAAATAAAAATGCCAAGACCAGCACTGGTATATGTTCTCAGTTGGAAGCTGCACAGACTAGTTATATCAAACAAATAAAGAGCTTTAGGGAGAGACTTACCATTGAACTGTCTCGAACTCAGAAATCAGGAGATTCATCTCCACCAGATAGTCATCTTTGCCCCCAAAACAATGATGGTTCTGAGACCTGAGCTAAGATGAAGTCTGGTTTGAGCTCTGACATACTACTTCTCGAGGGGGGTCCTACTACAGCTTCTTTAAGAGAGGCCAAAGAGGATGAAGAAGATGCAGAGAATGTTCATTCTGAACTTTCATGAGATTTCAGATGGAGATCTGGATCTGGATCTTGTTGGTGAAGATGAAGTAAATAACCTCCATGGCAGCAGTTTTCCTGCCAATTCAATAGCAACAAATAACACGAAAAAAAATGACGATGATGAAGAGACTACGTCAGGGAAAATGATGTAGAATATGACAATATGGACTTGGAAAAGGGAGAACTCATGGAAGATGCAGCTGCTGCAGGGCCTCCAGGTAGAAGCCATAGCTATGTGAGTGCTGGTAATAGAATGCCAAGAATACATTTATGCTCTGCTACCAGTAGCTTACTAGACATTGAGCCTTTAATTTTAATACACTTGCTGGGCCTTAGGGATCAGAGCAGTATGGAAAATTTGTGACGCTTACAGTCTCTCCCACCTACTTCACTTTTGCAGCCCACAGCATCATATTCTTGAAAAGATAAGGATCAAAGGATGCAGCAGGCCATGAGGCCAGTTCCCTCTGATTTAAAGATGCAAAAAAACCTCAAAACCCAAATGGCTGAGATTTGGTGTATAAAACTGATATAAGGAAAACACTTTCAGAAATAAAAAGTGGCAACACTGTTTCTGGAAACATGCAAAGAAACCTTTTTCTGCTGACCAGGAAGCTCTGTTTGCATGTGGAACTGAAAACTCTAGCATACTACAGGATTTGGGAATGGAGCTCCTGGCAAAATCATCAGTTGCCAGTTGTTACATAAGAAACTCCACAAATAGGAAGAGTAATGCACCCAAGCTATGGCGGTCCAGTGTAGCATGTAGTTTTTCACCTTAAAGAGCAGTGGATTCTGGGGAAATTAGTTATTCAAAAGGATGTGGTCAAACTCTGACTGAAGACTCCCCAGGTAGCTCACAGTCTGGGAGCAGTCACAGTTCCCTGAGCATTGACACATGGCAGTATCAGTGACATTCTCCAAAAAACCAAAGACTGGCAGTGTAAAGCTTTGGATTCAGATTTTGTTGCTGCAGTTTTCAATGGCTTATACATGGTTGAAAAAAGGAGGAAAATGGTCACCTTGGGGCCTAAGGGAGGTTGTCTGGAAGGAATGCAAATGACTAATTTGGAAAATAATTCTGAAGCTGAGGAGGTGCAACCTGTATTACCTGAAGGAGCTTCAGCTGCCCTTGAGGAAGGAATGAATAGCAACAGTGATGTGGAATGTGACACGGAGAATGAGGAGCAGGAAGAGCACAACAGCATGGGTGGATTTAATGACTCTTTTGTGGTACACCCCCAGATGAAGATAAATGTTCCGGTTTTCCTGATGGTGAGCAAATAGGCACTGGATATCGCAGCTTTCAATACTAGATGCAAACAGCGGAAGGTTTTCATATCAAGAGGAACTATATTCAAGGAGCTGTCCCCAAGAACCTACGCCCAAGAAATCTCATTTACATCTGAACCATATCTTGATGAGTTCCTAGACCTCAAGCCTGAGTCTGATACCATAATGGGATAAGATTTTTGGAGGCCTCAGGGAAGGACGTTAATATATTTTGCATGTGGGAACGACGTGGATTGTGTGGCCAGAACACACTGATGTTTTCTTAAAAAGACCACAGCAATAGTTACAGTCCTATATGTTCTTTTCAGAACCTTCCATAAAGAGATAGAGTCTATTTCCTCCCTTAATGACTCCTTGCACTACCCCACCAAAAAAAAAAAAAAAAAAAGAGAGAGGCAAAAGTGATGCTCTGTGACTTCTGAGGTTTGATTATAAAAGGCCATGCGGCTCCCCCGGCTTTCTCTCTTTTGGAATGTTTGCTCTGGGAACTCAGACTCCATGCTTTGAGGAAGCCCACACAGGCTCATGTGGATAGGAACTGAGGACCCCAGTCAACAGCCACCATCTGCCTGACATGTCAGCAAATAGGCCTTCTGAGGATTCCATATCTCAGATTGAATTTTTCAGCTGAGACCCTAAACATTATGGAACAGAGGTAAGCGGTCCCTTCATTGCCTAATAAATTGCTGTTTATGCCAAACAAAAAAAAAAAAGAAGAAACATTATTCAAATAGCCCTATCAATTAAAGAAATTGATTTTGTGGTTAGAAATCTCCCCACAAAATAAAACTCCTGGACCAGATGGTGTAATTGAAGAATTCTATAAAACATTTAAGGAAAAAGTCATACTAATTCTATAGAAACTCTCCCAAAAAATTAAAGAGAAGGAATATTTCTCTATTCATTCCATGAGGCCAATGTAATCCTAATACTCAAACCAGATGAAGACATTATAAAATAGAAAACTATAAACTAATATTCCTCATGAACATAGAAGAAAAAGTTCTAAACAAAAGTTTAGCATATCAAACTATAAAGATTACAAAATTCTGTTGAGAGAAATTAAAGAAGGCCTAAATAAATGGAGAAATATATCAGGTTGAGAAGACTCAACATTGTTAAACTATCAATTCTTCCCAAATGATCTACAGATCCAACACAATCTCAATCAAAATCCCAATCAGGCTACTTGTAAAAGTTGACAAATTGACTTTAAAATTCATATAGAAATGCCAAGAATCTAGAATAACTGAAGTAAATTTGAAAAAAAGGAAAAAAAATTATAGAATGAACTACTTAATGTCATGACATTTTCAAGCACAGTAATCAAAACAGTGTGGTTCTAGAACAACGATAGATAAATAGGTCAATGGAAAAAATAGAGCCCAGAAATAAACCAATATATATGGATAACTGCTTTTTGGCAAAGACAGATTCAATTCAATGGAGAAAGGATAATCTTTTCAACAAATGGTGCTAGAAAAATTAGATGTAATATATGCAAAAACAAAAAACAAAAAAAATCTGGACCTTTATTAGTACTATACAAAAATTAATTAAAAAACCATTATGGACATAAATGTAAATCCTAAAAGTATAAAATTTGTAGGAGAAAACCTTTGCAAACTTAGATTAGTCAAATATTTCTTAGATATAATACCAAAAGCATGATCTACAAAAGAATAAATTGAAAAATTGTGCTTCTTCAAAATTAAAAACTTCTGCTTATCAAAAAACCCTGTTAAGAGAAGGGAAAGACCCAAACACTGATTGGGAGAAAACAGTAGCAAAACATATCTGAAAAAAACGAACTGTGTCGAGAATAGATAAAGAAATCTCAAAGGTTAAGAAGTCAAACAACCTGTGCTGGTTTGAAAGGATGTATGTACCCTAGAAAAGCCATGTTTTAATCAAAATCCCATTTCATAAAGGTAGAATAATCCCTATTCAATACTGTATATTTGAAACTGTAACCAGATCATCTCCCTGGAGATGGGATTTAATCAAGAGTGGTTGTTAAGACCCATTTGGGTGGGTCTTGATAAGTTTCTGGAGCCCTATAAAAGAGGAAACATTTGGAGAATTTTGGAGAATGAAGGAGATTCTGAGAGAGCAGAGAATGCTGCAGCACCATGAAGCAGAGAGTCCAGCAGCCAGTGCTTTGGAGATGAAGAAGGAAAATGCCTCCCGGGGAGCTTCATGAAATAGGAAGCCAGGAAAGAAAGTTAGCAGATGACTCTGTGCCCGCCATGTGCCCTTTCAGCTGAGGGAGAAACTGTGACTGTGTTTACCATGTGCTTTCTTGGATGAGAGAGACCCAGAACTTCATCGGCCTTCTTGAACCAAGGTATCTTTCCCTGGATACATTCGATTGGACATTTCTATAGACTTGTTTTAATTGGATATTTTCTCGGCCTTAGAACTGTAAACTAGCAACTCATTAAATTCCCCTTTTTAAAAGCCATTGTTTCTGGTATATTGCATTCTGACGCTAGCAAACTAGAAGAATATGGATGTTAAACAACACACTCTTAAAAAATAAGTGGGCCAAAGAAGAAATTGTAAGAGAAATCTGTAAATATTTTGAAAAGAATGAAAAGGAAAACACAACATATCAAGATTTATGAGATGCAGCAAAGGCAGTGATGAGAGGGAAATTCATAGCTCTAAATGCCTACATTAAAAATAAGAAAGAACTAAAATCAGTTGCCTAACTGCACACCTGGAGAAACTAGAAAAAGAACAACAAACTAATCTCAAGCAGCAGAAAGACAGAAAAAAGAAAAAACAAAGATTAGATTAGAAATACATGAATTGAAAATTTAAAAGAGAGAATTAACAAAACCAAAAGTTGATTCTTTGAGCTTAATAAAATTGACAAATCCTTAGCTAAACTGACAAAGAACAAAAGAAAGAAGATGCAAATAAAATTAGAAACGAGAAGGGGGACATTACTATTGACTCCACAGAAATAAAATGGTTCATAAGAGGACACTATAAACAACTGTATATCAAAACATTAAACAACTGAGCTGAAATGGACAAATTCCTATAAAGACAATCTACACTGACTCTAGAAGAAATAGAAGACCTCAACAGAACAATTACAAGTAAAGAAATTAAATCAGTTCATCAAAAACCTCTCATCAAATAAAAGCCCAGAACCAAACAGCTTCACAGGTGAATTCTAAAAACCATTTCAATAATAATACCAATCCTGCTTAAACACTTCCTAAAATTGAAGAGGGGAAAATATGAACTACCTCATTCTATGAGCCAATATCATTCTCATTGTGATGAGCCAGAAAAAGATACAAGAAAAGAAAATTACAGACCAATTTCTCTTTTGAATAAATATGCAAAAATTCTCAACAAAATACTTGCAAATTGAATCCAACAACACATTAAAAGAATTACACATCCATGGTCAAGTGGGTTTTATCCCAGGTATGTAAGGGTGGTTCAACACAAGAGAATCAATTAATGTAATACACCAAATCAAAGAGGAAAAATGGCATGATCATCTCAATTGATGCAGAAAAAGCATTTGACAAAATCTAGCATCCTTTCTTGATAAAAATATTTTGAAAGATAGGAATAGAAGGAGATTTCTCAACATGATAAAGGGCAGATATGAAAAACCCACAGCTAACATCATACTTGATGATGGAACACTGAAAGCTTTCCCTCTAAGATCTGGAACAAGAAAAGATGCCCACTGTCTCCAGTGTTATTCACATTGTACTGGAAGTTCTTACCAGAGCAATTATATAATAAAAAAGAAATAAAAGCCATCCTAATCAGAAAGGAAGAAGTAAAGTTTTCACTATTTTTGGATGACATGATCCTTTATATAAAGTCCAAAAAAGTCTATAACAAAGCTGTTAGAGCTAACAAACAAGTTGAGCAAAGTGGCAGTATACAAGATCAACACGCAAAAATCAGTAGTGTTTCTATGCATTAGTACTGAGCAATTTGAGGAGGAAATCAAGGGAAATAGCCACTTAAAGTAGCAACTAAAATAATGAAATATCCAGGAATAAATTTAACAAAGTTATAAAAGATTTCTATATAGAAAACTACAAAATATTGTTGCAATAAATCAAAGAAGACATAAATAAATGGAAGGACATCCCATGTTCATGGATTGGAAGACTAAAGATCATTAAGATGTCAATTCTACCCAAACTGATTTACAGATTCAACACAATCCCTATCAAATCTCCAATATCCTACTTTCCAGAACTGGAAAATCCAATTACCAACTTTATTTGGAAAGATAAGTGGTCCTGAATAGTCAAAACCATCTAGACAAAGTTGCAGAACTCACATTTTCTGACTTTAAGCATATTGCAAAGTTACAGTGGCTAAAAAAGCATGATACTGGCACTAGGATAGATATATTGATCAATGGAACTGAATTAAGAGTTAGGAAAAAGACCCTTACATCCATGATATCTGACAAGGCTGCCAAGTTAGTTCACTTGGCTAGGACAAAATAGTTTCTACAAAGTATTTTGGGAGATCTGAATATCCATACTCAAAAGAATGAAGAAGGATCCTCTCACACACCTTATGCAAAAATTAACTCAAAATGGTCCAAAGACCTAAATACATAAAAGACAGGACCATAAAACTCCTGGAAGAAAATATAGGGACACATCTTTAGGATCCTATGGTAGGCAATGGTTTCTTAGCTTTACAACAAAAGCACAAGCAATGAAAGAAAAAGCAGATAAATGGACCTCCTCAACATTAAAAATTGGGGGGCTTCAAAGGACTTTGTCAAGAAAGTAAAAAGGCCCCATACCCAATGGGAGAAAATATTTGGAAACCAGATATCCAATAAAGGGTTATATAGAAAGAATATACGTAAATAAATCCTACAACTCAACAATAAAAAGACAAACAAGTTCTTTTTTT